>MJUU01021983.1:15374-34842 GCA_002080025.1 Modiolus philippinarum
ATATATATATATATATATATATATATATATATAAACCTAAAACAAAGCAACAACACCAATACTACCGTTGTGCTATATATATATATATAATGCCAGGATTGATCATTGCTGTATTTGTCAGTAAGACCGATGACTTAATAGCTCCTGCAAAGGTGAAACCAACACAAAAGAAAAGGACCAAAATCGAAATGCTTTCAAAACGCATGCAATGAAAATGAAATATATCCATAACTTTCATGTTGTTTACAACAAAAGATTATCTCCTTCTTGCATAGATCTGAAAAGGCATAAGTTGTCGAAATGGCCATATGCAGAAACGAAATTCACAATAACTTCTGCAATATCTTATTAATGAATATTGGGCCGAAACCTCTGGTGGTGGACTGTTAGTCGCCGATAGTATTCAGCAACCCAATAGCCAGTACTTCGGTCCGGGCTCGAAAACCGATTTAATTAAGAAACTTACAGTATCCAATTTGAGAAAACTCTGTTAAAAATTAAGGAGTATCTTCCTCTTGCATTGATTGCGGAGCTGATTTTTGCTTTCCTTTTTTTATCCTACTGGTAATTTGTTCCTTATCAGCTTCTACATATTTTGGTTGATGGAATTCCAAATGTTTTGATTTGATCTGAATTTAAGAGACATATGTTGTCGAAAGTGCCATATGCAGAAACTAAGTTCAAGGTTCCTTCAGTATTTTGTAATACTAGTATATGGATCATATTTGAATGCGATTGGAGGTACCAGATGACCTTTATTTTCTAAGAGGTTTTGGAGTTAACCTCCCCTTTTTATCAATCAACTAAATTACATTTTTTGGTTGAAATATTGGACAATGACTGTTCAGAAGCTAGTACGATTATGATTAGATGGGTTTTTATTTCGAAATCAAACGCTTAACAATTTTACCTTGAATGCCATCCGCTGCCGTACAACTTTGTGTATTGGACTGGAAATATGACTGCTTTCGTCTGTCTATAGATGAATAGACACATGAATTTTCAGTATATGTAGTTCCATCTCCGCTTTGCTCTTGTGGATTGTTAATATGAACGTCTCTTCTCCTGTCTACCTTGCAAGTATCTGTGGTTTATTACAAAATATCATACATAAATACATGTAACATAGGTAAATATATTCTTCTGTTCAAACATTGAATCCTAACCAAAATATACGTTTACACGTCCATTAGAAAATATGCAATGTAATCGAATTCTATGTTAAACAAGCTTTCGTTTGCTGTGAAATAATGCCTTGATATTGAAATTCTTAAGTGCTTACTACGGCATTTACTTGGAAATAAAAACAGTATCTTGCATAATGTCATCATGGTAACAAGCGTCAATTTAAACAATTAGCCATCGTCTCGGTTTATATGTTGATTTCTTTGTATTGTTTTTTTCTATGAATAAACACAAATAAAGAATATCCCACCTTGCAACAGAAGCATTACAGTAACTTTTATTGGGACCCACTAAGGCAGTAACCCTTTTTAGTAGCTCCCAAATAATCGTATAGATAATGATTTGTGAGAAAGTAATGTAAAAAGACTTCGCCTGTTAATTTGTCAGCTATTTCATATATGCGGCATTGCATATAATACGACTGATAGCAAATTTATGTACTAAGTGATCAAAATTTTATTACATTTGCATGTTTTTAGATCTTATGATGAGATCAGGGTAGGTCAACAGCAATTTGAATTGGTATTATAAATTTTAAGCAACATTTTCAGTATTTTTAGCTCACCTGGCTAAAGCCAGGGTTACTTTTTGGCATCACTTTGCAACCGTCGTTCGTCGTCCGTCGTGAACTTTTATTTAAGCAAATTCTTCTTGAGAATGGATTTGAACAAAACTTTGCATGAACGGTATTTGTGAGGTGTTGACGAAGTGATGTTACGTTCGTGCCGATCCGTCATCTAACATGGCCGCCAGCGAAGGACTTATTTTTAACATTGGACTAGCCAGCCTACAAGGATTTTCTTCTAGGGAACCGCTGCATGGATTTAGACCAAACATAGCATAAATGGTTCTTGTGAGGTATTTAGCAAGTGTTGTTACTCTAGTGCCCATGCATCATCCAACTTTGCCGCCAGTGGTGATCTAAGTATTAACATTAGACCCTAAATGGAAAATGGATATAAAGATATTCTTCTAGAGAACCATTGAATTGATTTAAACTAAACATGGCATGAATGAAACTTGTAAGATGCTGACCAAAATGTTGTTACTATCGTGCCGATCTGTTATCCAACATTGCCGCCAGTGGTTTACTTAGTTTTAATAGTCACCAGTCGTGAATTTAGTTTTAACATTGGACCCTACCGGAAATGCATACACATATCTTCTTCTAGAGAACTGCTGAATGATTTTCAACCAAATTTGGCATGAACTATACTTATGAGAAGCTGACTAAGGGTTTTTACTATAAGGTTGATCCGTCATCCAACATGAAATCCAGCAGGGAACTTAGTTTTCTTTGACCTCTATGGAAAATGAATGCATTCCAAAGAATTATTTTACTGTTTATTTATTGCATGAATGTCACTTATGAAGTGCAGATGAAGATGGTAGGCAGAAGTCAAAATAGTTAAATGATTACCATATGAAATAAAGGTTTCTTTACATAGTTTGAAATTGGGACACACATAGAAGTTTTTAACTAAATGTATAAGCTAACTATGTAACATTGCGTTCTGGTTTTAACGTACTATTAAAAACGGGGAACGAGCAGATCCAGATCGCAATATGCAATGCAGATGCATTGTTCTGGGATCTCTCACTTATAGTCACATTTCGGTTATAATATTATTAATCCAGTATATACATTAAAGTTCCACTTTTAAATTGTGTTATTTCACAGATGTTACAACCTTCAAGATTTATACAGAAATGAAGAAATAAAAGCTCTTTCTTTCTTCAATTTTTCCTAAACATCTATCATTCAAACTCCGGGTTCTAGCTATTACCAATTTTATACTAAAGTACGATCGCCACAAATGCTTGGCCATGGTCCAGGTGAGCGATACAAGGTTTTGAGAGCCACTTTTTTGATAAAGTAGAGTGTGGTTCAAAGTTTACGGTCGTGTCCAAAACCAAACAACGGTTTAATTTTGGCAAGGATACGTAGTAAGTGTTAACACGTACTTACACGGTGAAAATCAAAGCAACAGAAAAAGACGGTGAAAATCAAAGCAACAGAAAAAGGTTAGTACGAACCAAATCGTCAATCCAAAAAGGCAAAGGCAAAAGACATTCAAAATACATCATATAATTTTAACACAGAAAAGAAAAAAGGAGACAAATGCAGATGAACAATACACTGTCAATTAAAAACCATCTGTGAGATCATTTGCATCGGGTATTAAGTACGAGCGTTGTTGGACATGTCTGTTCGGATAATCCATTGCATTGAAGTCAATTAATCAAACACAGGCCATTGACTAGAGTAGAGACGGGAGATATAATTTTGCTACAAAGAAGAGTGAAGTTGACTATTGGAAAAAGGAAGTCCTCGCGTTAGTCATACAGCTTAGTTCGTAGTCTGCCTATTGCCTCAGTTGTCCTGCAGGAAGTCAAGGAAAAACAACGCTTAATTCTCTTATGATGCACGCTTATCATCTATTCTTTGAACGAATAATTATTTGTGGTGCATAACGATACTTTGAAGCTTGAGTTAGATATGAACTTGTTGAATTGTTTTTACAGGAATAGCGCCTAGTAATAACATATCACGTGTGATGTGATATTACTTTTTCGACGTTTTTATTCGACCACTGTGAAATCTTGTTGGCCGTGATTAACGTTACCTAGCAACCGTGTTGTTATTTGAAACAAGAACAACAATTCGGCACTGAAAGTTCACTGCATTTATTTATGAAAATTATAAAAGAAATAGTTTTAACAACTCGAAAGAATTGTATATCGCTGGATATCAACTCTCGCTATGTAATTTCAAATAAAATTAACTCGTCAAAGCGTTTATTATATTTTGAAATAACATATCCATCTATATAAAATTCTTTCTCGTTATGAAAACTATAATTATCGGTGCTGTTCGTTGAAATCACCATGAACATATCACAGTAAAGAATGACAATAGCCGCTAGCCGTATATACACAAGAGTTACTAGTATTTCACTTTACTCACTTTTTCCTTTTCTCTGTCTTTGCTTTACGATGCACGCTATCCCCAGGACCAAAATCAAGATACTAACAACACTGTACAGAGCAATGTAGGGGAAAGGCTTTCCTGAAACAAACAGAATTTTTGACAGTACAGCAAATCGTTTGACAAGATAAAGTATGAAAAACAAAACAAATAGATTCATATTATTTAAAAAATGGAACCTTTAGAATAAAATGCCCGTTATTTATTGCTTCCACCAGATAAAAAGTATATACAAGACGTAATGTTTTTGGTCTCAACCAAAACGCTTGAATTGCTGTCGCTGATAATATTAAATAAGAAAGTAGTATAGAGTGTAGTAAAATTAAATGTTGTGTTGCTTAGTGTCCGCGAGGAAACAGAAACATACCTGTCTTGACATGTACTGTATCTGTTACATTACTGAAGCCCATAAAGTTTTTTGAAAACATTCGAACATGATATAACGTGTCTGATTTCAGTCCTTGAATTACAGTAGTTGAAGCAAATCCAATGTTGTACTGTCGCCAGTCCTCTTGTTCATGCGTCTTAACTTCAATGACAAACGACTGTTGATAACCACCATCAAATTCAGGTATCCAGGATACTTTTATACTTTGTTGCGAAGGGACGGCAGTAAAGTGACTAGGAGTTTCTGGTTTGTCTAAAAACAATTTTATAGCAATTTCATTTGGACTAAAATGATATGTACAACCAGTACATTATTTAAAAAATGATAACCTTTATATATCCACAAAGAATTAACATAAATAACCAGTCTCAATGCAGTGGTACAAGAAGTATCTCCTGCTCAAGTTCAACCAAATCAATTCATTCTGTATCGGATTATTAATGTAACAAGGTCGGATTGTGGCACAACACATGAAATTTAATTTATCAAGAACATTTATAAAATAAATCAAGAACATTAAATGCAATAAGAATTGTCAGAAGACAATTCAACTTTTCCGTAAATAAATGTCTTCAGTTTAATATGAACCTTACAATTTTCTTAGTTTGTCAAAAACGATTTTTACAAAATATTTGAAATTTGAAAGTTGTTTTTAATTTCTTTTTAAGGTTGAAGCTTAAAGCTTTTATTTTCTTCAACAATAATTTTGCATTAACGCTGGGAAAGATTATTAACAACAAGATGTGTTTGTGAAACACTATCTCCCCGGTAGCAATCATGTCTACAATACAAGCTTAATGCTAAAAATAAACTACAAATTAAGGTTGAGTGGATATTTGTATTAAGCTCCATTCGATCTATTCACATTTAGAACTTCAAACCTGTTGCATTGGTAATGAAAAGCAGCTAAGAGCACCATCTAGATTTTGACCTTTTGACCCCTGTGATCTTGACCTTGACCTTTGATCTGACCTTAATAATCAGCTTTATATGATCGACCAAATATGAAGGTCTTATCATATCTGGTTGAAAAGATATGGGCAATGTTTAAGTTTTTGCACTCAGTGACCTTGACCTTTGACCTAAGCCTGATTTTTTGGTATATTTCTACTAAGTACTATTAGATCTATTGACATACGGAATAGGAAGCCTCTAGCAATTGTAATTAACAAGCTATAGCGAAATCTAAATTTTGACCTTTTGACTTCTGTGACCTTCACCTTTGACCTGACCTTATTGAAATCTGCATGATTCTGTTCAGCTTTACATGACCAATACACAGGCCAAATATGAAGGTCCTCTCACATCTGGTTGGAAAGATATAGGCAACGTTAAAGTTTTCAAATTTGCACTAATTGACCTTGACCTTTGAACACAATTTGGGAAATTTGACCTGACTCAATTTTTTTGGGCAGATTTGTCTTCAGCTCTATTAAATCTTTTCACATATAGAATATGAAGCCTCTAGTAATTGTAATTAACGAGCTATAGCAAAATCTAGATTTTGACCTTTTGACCTAAGTGACCTTGATCTTAGACCTGATCTTGGTGAAATTTCCTTAATTGTGTTCAGCTCTACATGATCAATACACACTAAATATGAAGTGCCTATCACATCTGGTTCAAAAATTATGAGCCAGGTTAAAGTTGCCTACAGACAGATAGACATACAGACAGACAGGGCAAACACAATATGTCCCCGATCCAAAGATCCTGAGGCATAAAACTCCGACAAGTGTTGACAAAACCTTAGCTTGCTCGTGATATAATTTCTGTCCTGTTTTAAGGTTTCCAGAACAGTGGGATAAATACGTTTCTCTAATTCTTATACTGTTCTCTTCAATTTCAAAGCATGGAAGATCAAAGTGTTCTCCAACATGTGGGTTAATTGATCTCGCGATTTGATTGGATATTCAAAAGATCACGAACTTTTCTTCAATGACAAAATATACCTTAAATAAATTCATTTCGAGTAATTTTCAATGTAAAAAGTATTTACTCAAAGCATACATTGTTTATATATTTTGAATCACCTATGATCGATTTGCTTTTGTTGATTTCCATGCAATGAAAATTTCATATCCGGTGACGTCACAGTATTGATTGTAGAGGCCCGCGACGGGGAAGAAACTAAATCACATGAGAATGTCATTTATTGTAGAATTAGAGAAATCTATCATTTGCAAGTCGTTGATTATCATAAGGGTTAAACATAAGAGTTCTCGATAAAGCTCAAACTTTTAAAGTTTAAACCTTTCGACAGTAGAACTATCATAATCAACTACTTGAAAGGATAGATTCTATATTTCTTCTCTCTAGAGAGAATGTTGTTCTCGGCAAGTGATTGAATGAAATTCAATTATGACGTCAATTATGTTTGCCGTTTTCCGACTTTACCGTTGTGATGTCATGAAAAAAGGCCTGTTTACGTCACGCTCAAAGAACATATCTATTTCGGATCATCAGAAAAGGGGAGTCATGTTTTTGTCCAATTCTCTTTGAAATCATTAAAGAAATATTATCCACATCCGTATCTCGACATTTCTACACTCTAAATAGCTAAATTTTCAGATATTTTAAAAGCGCGGCAAGCCTCGTGTTCAAAAATTTGAAAATTGAACTATCGCTAGGTAGAAATGTCGTTTCCCACTCGATGCAGTCGTGGATTCTATATATCATGAATAGCGTCATTTATTTTTACTCTTGAAACCCTTTACCTTTCCTATTGTCCCTCGTGGTTTTTATTGCAAAAATGTGTGGTACGAAATTTTACTTACTAGCTGATACCAACGTTACAGTGTAAATACCAACACCATTAGCATTCTCAATTCTAATTATGTACGATGCGAAATCACCAGCTTCTTCCATAATGATGTTTATTGAAGCTTGATATCCCTGTACACGTACAGTCTTATTGTAAATTGTGTCCGTCACTGGTATAAGTTGGCCGTCAAATGATATGTTTCTCCAAGTTTCTGTTGTGTTCTTTGCGAAACTGATAGTCTGTGGTTTAGGGAAGCTTACAAAGCACACTTTTATTATTGCTGCTTGGGTAAGAATTGCATACTGGATCTCTTCATTTGCTGTCACAAAGTATGGTTTTCCTGAAGTTAATGACATGGCAAAGACGGATTAAAAATACAATGGTACACAGAAAGAAAGAATTGGTTTGCAGGAATAATAATCTTATCCCTAAAAGGTAGGTCGGTTCTTTAATTTTTTTCTTCTTAGATTTCTTTGTTTTTACACCAAAAAATTACTTACAATATGACCTTACAAGTAAATTAATAAGAAAGCTGGGTCTCCGTGCTTCCTCAAAATAATTCAATTCGAAAAGCTTTAAGAAAAAGAGGTTCACCTTGGCAATGGCTTATACATAAAATAATTCTCTAAATTAAATTTACAAAATATATAAAGAACTCTTTATGTTATATGGTCGAACATTAAAATACTGTCTTGGATAAGGGATGGATCTGCAGGACACAACTGTATATATACCTATTGTGCCAAAGTTTATTTCAAACTGACCCCAAAAATAACAATATTTAAAAAGCACCTCTTGCCATATTTGGTTTAAATCCATTCAGTGGTTCTCTAGAAGAAAAAAAATGTATTCATCTCCTATAAGGTCCAAATTTTAAAGTTCAATGCTGGGGCCATGTTGGATGACGAATCAGTACCGAGTAAAAGACCTGATCACCACCTCATAAGAATCATGTTTGGTTAAAATCTATTCAGCGGTTCTCCAGATCTTTGTAAGCATTTCCCTTTTGGAACCATTGTTAAACTAAGTTCACCGCTACCGGCCATGTTAGCTGACAGATCTTCGCCACAGGAGAAGCTCATAGACATCATTCATGTCATGTTTGGTTTAAATCCATTCAGCGGTTCTTCGTAAGAGAAACTTTATGTGTAATCTTTTCTTAAAAGTTTGTTGCTGCGGCCAAATTGACCGATCGGTACCGAAGTAACCACACTTGGTCAGCACCCCATAAGAATCATTCTTGCAATGTATAGATTTAATCAATAAAGCTAATCTATAGAAAATCATTGTATGCATTTCCTAAAGGATCCAATATTAAACTACGTTCACCGCTTATAGTAACAACACTTGGTCAGCACTTCTTAAGAAACATGCATGCAATCATTAGTTTTAATGCGTTCAGTGGATGTCATTATGTATTCCCTATTTGGGTCCATTTTTAAAACTATACGTTCATCGCTTTCGGCCATGTTGGATGACAGATCTGTACAAAAGTAAGAATTCTTGATCAGCATTTTACAAGTATCATTCATACCATGTTGAATAAAATCAATTCAGAGGTTCTGAAGAACAAGCTATTTAGAGGACGACGTATGGTAAGCGATGGTGAAAGTTCACCCTGGCTATAGCCTTTTACACGAGCTGAAAACTAATTTTTATTTTGTTTTCCGTCAAATCGATGCGGTTTTTTAAGCTCATGACTTAGATCTTTCAACAAACATTTTTTTCTAAAATATTAAGAAAAAAAGGTGGGTGGATATATGCCTTATTTGTTTTCGGAATAATTTTAAAGATAAACAAAGATGTCGAAATGGCCATATGCAAAATTAAATTTTCTGTAACTTAAGTATTAGATTATGCATTAACACCTTTAAATACAGGTACCCGTTTACCTACAAATTTTGCTTTCAAGCAACCATATTGTAATGTACGTATTTTACGAAAGGATATGGAGTAAATAAACACGAGACCATAACACATATGTTAACTCCAACTGCAATAATTTTAATCAGCTGTATGACCATTTCTGAAATTAATTCCTCATCAGCAGCACTAGAATCCAAACACAGGAATTCCAAAATTTCAAAACAATGTTTGAAATGCATAAAACCAAACGAAATCCAAAAAATCAGTAAGATCAAACAGAGCCAAGGACAAAACTACGATGGAGGGATTTAATCCTTAGGTTTTAGAATTTACATGTCCGGAATCTGTGTACTTGTTATCAGATTGAGCGTTCTTGGTGAAGTTTTTGAAGCATCAGTACGTTTGATGCTTTCGAGCCATTTGGAACCCTTTTCAGCGTATTGTGGTGCCATCTGAGTCCCATGCCACTTTAACTGTACACGATTTAGGCATTTCACTGGTGTCAGAAGTGGTTTTCTGTTGTTTATTTGGTAGGAAAGTGTTTTCATTAACCGGGATTAGGGTCGTCTGCTGACAATTGGGCAATGCATAATATTTTCATTTTTGCGTATTTCCAGAGTAAATTGTTAACATATGAGCGAAACTGCTTTAACAAACTACTTGAGGGCCAATCCACTAGTAATTCAAGAACGAGACGGTGACAAATTTGCTGTTCTTCTTTCTGACAGACTGGGATCAAAGCTCGAAACAGTCAACTAGGACAGGGGATTACCATTGTGATTTATCTTGGTCTAAGGGTTGGCGAACAAAAATAGCTGTTCACAACGCCATTGAACAACTTATTCTTTGATTACTTAATATAGAAAACCAGTAGTAGTATACGTATGGTTAGGTAAATGTAACGTCAACTAGTAAATATCGAGGTCTAAAGGTTACACTGACATTAAATACAATTATAATGGTAAGGCAACTGAGAAGTAATTGAACAGTACAAAAGAATAAAAGATTTTGTTTTTCAAAAAACAAGGAACAATTAAATATATTACAATTCCACCGTATTCTGTGTCTACCCGTTACCAAAAAAAAGGTCATAAAAGCCTGAGAAATTTGACAAAGCTGACAGTTTTGTGAGAGACGAACTAGCTTTATTAAATTCAAAAATTGAGGAGTTGAATAACAAAATTAATAGAAATACGCTACGTTTTCAAACTGATATTATAAAAACAAGGTCAAATAAGACCGAACATTAATTTCCAATTATTAAAAGAAGGTTTAAACCCGAAGACAATTTTAGCACAAGAGTGGCTGAGAAAATTACAACGCGTTTGTAAAGAGTGTTTGCTAGATACAGATACATTTTCTATCCAAGTGGACCCTCGAGAAATACAAGATTTTCAAGAAATTAAAACAAGAAAAATGGATAGTAAGGATACAACTGATGTAGTTACCGATGTAGTTTTTGATTGGCGAGAGAGCGAACAATTAAAAGAAAATGAAATATTTAACTGGACTGAAAAAATGTTAAATGTTCTTGAAAAGATAGGAAGTGACGTGGGAACACTGTCGAACAACATGGCAGACATGCGCAAAACGCTAAAAATCATTCAGCAGAAACAAGAAGAAATGAATGTGAATACCTGAGTTATTCTACAGCCAAAGCCGAATATTAGAGGAAATAAAAAATACTGTAGCCGAAAACAGAAATGCACTGAAACTGCAAAATGCAAAATCACAAACTATGAACCGAAGCCCATTTCCGGAATCGGAAAACAATGGAAAGAACAAAAATGGCGTACTATCTGAAAACTTTGACATGTTTCGATTGTACAGTCCCAGACCATCTTTCGGTGATAATTGGCGAACTGATCATCAATCACTGAGCCAAGAAGAATAAAGACAAGGTTTGGGTTCACAGACTGGTCGGTCGAGGGAACAGTCCCAGGTCATCTGAGAACACCAGTACACCAATGCCGTCAACACCTCGGAACGCAGGAGGACCATCTACTTTTGACCCCTTAATGCACTATCCAAAGGTGGGAATCTAGGACACAAACTACAGATCAAAATGCAAGGCATTTTTTCAGAGGAGCTGCAAACATCTCAAACATGTCCGGAATAAAAGATGACGTGCCTCATCTGAAACTTCCTACATTTGATGGAAAGGGTGACTATGAAGGGTTTATATTCCAATTTAACAGAGCTTCTAAAAGAAATGAATGGAAGTAAGACGGATATATAGAATGTCTCTGAGGATAGGCAAGTAATTTTTCATCTACGCTGCCCAAGCAAGATCATGATAATTTGGAGGTTTTATCATACCACATGGAACATCGATTTGATAGAAAGGAACCGCCTACAACTGCACGTATAATCAAATTAATGAAGAATTCGCAGAAAATGTGAGGTGGCTTGTTTCTCAGGCATTCTCGACAGTAAATATAGAGCCCCAAGAAGAGCTGTCAGAACATTTTCTGAAAGTACACAGAAATGCTAAAATTGCTAACGAGGCACTTAATCGCCATCATAACTTTCAAGCAACGTTTGGTAGAGACTCAAAACAGGAGAGTTTTCAAAACAGAGATCAAGGAGAGTCACATGGAAAGACGAGAATCAGGATGATGAAGATCCAACGGACGACTAAGAGGAAATGAGACTAATTACATACCCGCTTCGCAAGTCGGAGGATCAGAGTTTACAATATGTGATAAAGGCACTGAGAGGACTTTATTGCAAAAGGTAAAAGAAACTTGGAAGGTATGAAAACCAAGAGGATGTTATAATTGTGGTAATCTGAATCATTTCATTAAAGACTGACCAAAGAGATCACGATCGCCAAGTCCGATAAGTAGGAGTAAAGACCAAGAAAAGAAGCCAGTTTATAAAATTGTAAAAGGACAAGGACTGCAAGTACCCATTGAAGAAAATAGTACTACAGTAGAGGCCAAAATAGATACCGGAGCTGATGTTACTGGGCTCTCGAATCAGATTGAAGAGTTTGTTGGCTTTAAAAGCAACACTGGAAAAAAGGCCCGTTTACTAAACGCCGAAAATGGTAAATAGATGGAAGCAGATATGCATATATCTCCCAAATTGAAACTAGGAGAAACAGAAGTTGAATGGCCAGTCTGCATAGCGCCAATATTGAACGACATCTTGATCGGAATTAACTTATTGAAAGAACTAGATGGAGTAATAAAGACAAGACAGGGTGATCTAAAAATAAATAATGAACTTATTCCTGGGAGATACAACAAAGATAGCTAAAGAGACAATACTAGACCAAATGAGTGATACAAATGTTGTTGGAAAAGTTGACTGTCCCATGAATGACATCATTGGCGTATTAGATCATGCATCTTCCAAGAATGGTAGCCACACAGGATCAGTTCTTGTACCAATGACAGAGAGGATTCCAATTAGAATTGTGAATCCGAAACACCAAAAGATAGCTTCTCCGTCTGGAACACATTTAGGCAAGCTTGTAGAAGTATTGGGAATCGTTGATGAAGCATGTGGTGCAGACCCCAAAGAGAAAACAGAACAGATGAAAAATCAACTTGAGTCATTTCCAAACATTTGAGACCTATTTTGAATTCAATAGATGACATAGTTACCGTACTCTCAATCAATAAGAAGAAATCTGTAGGCTGCTATTACAATTTGAAGATATTTTTGATGTGAATGATGAAGACCTTGGCTGTTTATCAGGAATCAATCACGGCATAGACACTGGCGACTCAAAGGCAATTCGCCAGACCCTCAGAAGGATACCAGTCGGATTCAGGATAAAGAGAAAGAATAATCTAGATAAGTTGCTGAAAATGGGAGCTGTGGTACTATCAAAGTCGGAGTGAGCGTCAACAGTTGTTCTAGTACGGAGGAAAGATAATGGCATAAGATGGTGTATTGATAAAAGAAAAGTGAATTCAATCTCAAGACAGGATTCGTACCCTCTTCCAAAAATCGAAGAATGTCTTGACACACTAACCGGAGCCAGTATTTTTTCAACCCTGGACCTTCAAAGTGGATATCAAAAATTAGAGGTTGCCCCAGAAGACTGATATTAAACGGCATTCACAACACGCAATTTGGGCTTTGTGGACATTCTAAATGGTACTGATCTTAAAAGGCCTTCAATGGGAAATGGACCTCATTTACTTGAGACACATATTGAACATTTCTTGACATCATCTCAAACTGAACTTCAAACGTATCTAGGCTTAACGAATTGTACAGAATGTTTATTCCAAGGTATGCCGACATTGCAGATCCTTGGAACAGACGTTTACTAAAAGGTACGAGATTTGAATGGAAACCCGATAAGCAAAAAGCTTTCGAGTTATTGAAAATCAACTTGACATCAACACCAATATTGGCATATCCTCTACCAGAACAGACCTTTATCCTTGATACCGATGCCTCCGATACTTCTGTAGGAGCGGTTTTATCACAGTTACAGCAAGAAGTTGAAAAGGTTATCAGCTTTGCGAGTAGACGCCTTAGTCCAGTACAAGAGAAGTAATGTTTTACGAGGAAAAACTACTCGCCGTTGTCAGCTTTACAGAGAAGTTTAAACACTATCTTTGGGGAGAAGATTTATCTTGAGGCCTGACCTCAGTTCACTCACGTGGTTATATCGATTCAAGTGCCCAAAGGACAAAAACCATGTGACTTGAACAACTAAGCCAGTCTGATATCCTCTTTCAACATAAAAATGGAAAAGACAGCGGTAACACAGATTCATTGTCAAAATACCTAGATACAAGAAAGACCTTTAATTGTTATACAGGTGGAGTTGATCTGAATACGTTACTATGCAAGGGATGCTCACATTGTAGGAAACCCCACAGTCAGTAGGAAAAATTTGAGGCTGACGTCAATGACGTACCAATTCCGGTAAGAAGGATAGAATCATCTGATAAAAACGAAAACAAAAGTTCGAGGATTGTTGGTTACTCTCATGATGATTTGAGTGAGGAACAAAAGAAAGATATAGTAACCAGGAAACTACTTGAAATGATAACAAATGGACCATCCGAGGGTTAAGAAAGTGAACATCCAGCTTTTAGACATTACTGGTTTTGTTTTCAACAGCTAACCATGAAAGATAACATTGTGTATTACAAATGGAAAACTGTGGATGGGGATAAGAATTTACTTATTGTACCAGAAAGTTAAAAAAAAGATAAGTTTTACATTTTTTTTCGCAACTAAATACTGGCAGCACACCAAGGAATCCATCGAACTATATGGAGAGTCAGAATGAACCTTTACTTGTATGGAATGCGGAACGACGTTACAACCTACTTTGCGCGCTGAAAAGAATGGTCATACTCTAAGAAGAACACCAAGACACAGCATGTAGCATTACAACAATATCAGATCGGAGTACTAATGGACCGTATTCAATTGGATATTCTGGGGCCGTTTCCAAAGTCGAGAATAGGTAGTAAATACATCCTCGTCCTTGTAGATCAATTTTCAAAATGGACGAAAACATACCCCCTTGCAGACCAAACTTCTGAAACTGTAGCTGACACTATTGTTTCGGAATTCTGCTCACGCACTGGCATACCCCTTGAAGTCCACACGGACCAAGGAAGAAATTTTGACTGTTATTTGATGGAGCGACTTGGACAGTTGGTAGGATGGGCAAAAACAAGAACAACGCCTTATTATCCAAGTTCAAATGGTCTAGTCGAGCGCTTTAACTGGACCCTGCTTCAAATGATGAGATGTTTCGTAACCAAAAGTCAAGACAATTGGGATGAGCTTTTGTATTTATACTGACTAGTGCTTATCGAAGCACCCCTCACACCAGCACCGGCCTAACACCAAACCCTCTTATCGTGGGGAAAGAATAGAAAATAGAAGGGAAACGGGGAATGTGTCAAAGAGACAACGACCCAAAGGGGAGTAATAACAACTGAAGGCCACCATAAGATCTTCAATGAACGGTGAGAAAACCCCACACCCAACGGCAGGTCGGATTCGGCCCCTGAACAAAGAGCAATCAAGTCCAGCGAAATAAACATCATCCTAGACTCCTATAGACATAAAGTAAACTAAATAGAAAAAGGACAAGACACACAAAGGCTTAATAAAATCCTGACTTAGGACAAGCGCAAACCTGCTGCGGCGGGGTTAAACTAGTTTTATTGGATCCAAACCTTCCCCCTACAGCCAATGTGATAAATCAAAAAACAATCGTAGCAACAGTAAAATTCAGTTGGCAACAGGACTGAGTCAATTGTGAAAATGAAACTGAATATACTTATAGAACTAAATATACGGACAAAAACATGAAATCACAAGAGACTACTAACAGTTAACTGACATGCCAGCTCCAGACCCATCACCAACTGACAAAGTAAGTTATGTACCCTCAGTATACAGCTTCCACCAAGATCCCTTCCTGTGAGGAGTTTAGCATAATGATTTCATGTATATACCGGAATACATAACCCGTGTCCATGCAATACAGATTTTAGAATTTAGAAGGCGTTTAGTTAAATTGCAAAGACCCTATCAAAAAATCAATGTTAATACCAAAGAAGGCCATATGTAATGACTTGACGACAATACCGTAATTATAACCCTTATGAATTAGACGATTTAAAGGTTTTATAAGTTTGTTAGGCGAGTTTAAGTATTTTTTACTCTTATGTAAAACATTACCGTAAAATAAGGGATGTGATATACCAGCCTTGATTAGATGTTTACAGGTTGCATTGCATTTATGAACTTAGTCTTTATATCGATGATAAAATTAAGTAAAGGTTTTAACTAGTTTGTGATAACGAAAACCCTGATGTAATAGTTTTTCAGTTATGAAAAGATTCCGTTCACTAAAATCGCAAACGTTATTACATACTCGAGCAAATCGAACAAGTTGAGATATGTAAACACCATATGATGGCGCTAATGGAACATCGCCATCCAGAAATGGATAATTAACTATGGGAAAAGAAAAATCAATCCTTTTATCATAAATTTTAGTATCTAATTTACCATTCGTTATAGCAAAATTGATGTCTAAGAACGGACAATGATGATTATAAGAATTGGCTTTATTCAAAGTAAGTTCTTTAGGGTAGATGTCCTTATAATACGTATTGAAGTCGTCATTATTTAAAGTCAAAATATCATCCAAATATCGGAAAGCGTTGTTAAACTTTTCAATTAAATGCTGTTTAGATGTGTCTTTGCTGATGTTGGTCATAAACTGAGATTCGTAGCAGTACAAAAAGAGGTCCGCTATAAGTGGTGCACAATTGGTACCCATAGGAATCCCTATGACCTGGCGATAAATACAGTTACCGAAACGAATGAATATATTGTCAAGTAAAAATTCAAGTGCTGAAATCATAGCAAAACAAGTCCAATTAGTTGAATTCTTTTGTTTTGTATTACTAAAATGTGTTTTAAAGGAATTAGAACATACATATTCACAATCGGATTTTTTGAATGCCCATTGAATAAGACGTATGAATTTTTCCTTTATAAGATTATGTGGTAAGGTAGTATTGAGGGTAGAGAAATCAAAACTTTCAAGGGATTCAAAAGGGGCATTTTAAGCATTCAATTTATCGAGAACTTCCAATGAATTTTTTACACTCCAAAAATGATTGACACCACTGTTTTCATATACTTTGTTACAGAAATTTATAACAAGGTTTTTAATAGCAGTCAAAGTATTAGTGAGTATAATAGAAACTTTAGTTGTAGAACAGTGATTAGATGATAAAATGAATCTAGATTTATATGGCATTTTGTGGAGTTTAGGAACCCAGTACATAGTTGAACTGATTTACTATCAGGTTTAGCCTGTAAAGATCTGGCTGTTAGAAAATGTATGTTTGTAATTTCACTTTCCGTTAATTGGGTTAATTGAAAAGTATGTGAACTGGTAATTTCTTTTTGGAGTACTTCTATATAATGTTTACGACAAACTATGATAATGTTATTAGCAGCCTTATCAGCCGGGACAAAAACAAATTCCTTTCCAAATTCTTTAAGTTTCATTTGGATGCGAGAAACGGTGGGTTTATTTCTGTTGTCATAGCGGAATTGTTGTTCAAACTGTTTAATTCGGATATCGACAATTTTCATTATAGCACTAAAGAAAATATCCAAAGATGTTTTGTCAACGTGTTCACGTTAAATCCAATTTTTACAATAAGTTTTAAGTGAGTCGTGGATGATATTACGACAATCTTTCCAATTAATTTTAGAAGGTGGCCTATATTTTGGACCTTTCTTTAAGAAATTAATAAGCTCTTTGTCCTGCAAGATGTTGAGATCTCCTGTGATGACATGGGAGCTAGGAGCATAGGCGTATTTTGAATTGCTGCAATTTAATGTATTAGGCACAGAATTGTTAATGTTTATATCTTTACAAACTTTACTGTAATTGAAGACGTACTGCCGGCTGGGTTTCTTGTATACGTAACAAATGATGGGAAGTTCTGTATTTTCGAAATAGCCAGGAATTTTTTCTTGAACCGAATGATCACTTAGAATGCCAGCAATATTTATAAAATCTATTCCTTTGTCTATGTATTTTATCTTCAGGAAATGTTTTTGATGTTGGTCAGGACGATCGATTTTAGGAAAAAGCTTAAAAAAGCAGAACGCAATTATTATCTTTGTAGTTTCGTATTTAGGACTAACTGAGGTACGAAATAGTTTCGCATTCATCAAGGATATTGTTTAATTTGGTGGCATGTATGGAACATAATTTACTTAAAAGTTGATGTTGACCATTATTTTTAGAAATGTTAATTAGATCTGCAACAGTGGTGTTGACAGAATGTAATCTACGTTTATTACGGTTAATTCTACGTCCATGAGATCGCTTGTTACGTAGAGGTTTAGAAATAATATTCAAAATATTTACAGAATTGGTTTTAGAAATATTATCAATATCCATTATATTGTCATTTAGACCTAAAGGATAGACAGTTTGCAGTTTCTTAATCCAGTTTAGTTCTGCTATTTTTCTGGCTTTATTGAATTTTGAGTGAGATTGTCCTGGCTGTTTAGTATTTTGTAATATGTTTGATATCGTGGTTGTGTTTTTTAAGATGTTGATATATTATACTTTTATACTTATTGGGTCTATGAAAACGATACAGATGTTCCTGGGTCTGTTTAGAAAGATACCGACCGGTTTCACCGACATATTGAATTCCACAGTTAGGTTTATTTCATTTAAGTAAATATACAACAATATTAGTTTTTCAGTCAATATCATTGTCAAACTGTAAGGAAAAGGTGCAACCATTAACAGTAGACCTCACTGTAGTTTTATTGACGAGGCGTGGGCATGTAAGTCATTTATTTGCACGGCACTTCTCAATAGAAGGGTAACCACGGTTTTTAATATTGAAAACATTAGTAATTGTGACATTTTTAGATAACCGGTTTGGACGATTGAGACGCGTGGAGACTTTTTGATGATTAAATAATCGTTTTCCGTTTCTGATTTCCATGTTTAAGGTAATAAACCACCAATTCAACCAATCAGAGTTGGAACGAATGAGAAAATAGACCTTTTGAATCTAAAGATAGACTTTGTATTCCTCCACCTTTAAAACTATTCAAGGGAATTTGATGAATGGTGCATCCATTTAAACATTGATATATTAGGTTTAATTCAAGACCAAGGTCAATTGACCAGGTGTAATTTTAGATCACTTAAAAGAGGGGAATTCCCAACGCAATGTTGTGACGTCGTGGTACGTATTTATAGGTGGCTTTCCCCGACACACCGGGAATCTCTTAGAAGGCTTTAAAGGTATGATGAAAATTTGATATAATGTAGAGCAGGTATGTGCCTTTCACGACATGTATGGTCTTGGCAAGGTTAAACTTAAGATAAAATGTCCAGGGAGGTTTGAAAATTCCAAATTTTAGTTGAAAATGTTAAAGAAATGAATTGGTGGTTTCACACCTTAAGACAATGCGAAAATTTTGAAACATGTCTTAAAAAGTTGTTAATAGCCTAAACTGATGCAAAACATGTATGTATGATGAATTAGAGGTAAAGATTGAAGTTTTAGCCAGCTGGTGCCACAATTTTGGCCAAAAATAACTGTTATGTAATATTTTGGTATTTTTACACTGAAATACCACTTTTAGGCCATTTTAATGATTTTGAGCAAAATTAGAAGGGTTAACTGTGTAAAATAGTTTGAAAACATCAAATGCAGGCTGATTTTACAAAAGAATTTGTCACTGTTTTGAATATGTGTTCAATTTTTTCAAATTACAT
>MJUU01021985.1:8156-18699 GCA_002080025.1 Modiolus philippinarum
CCCCCCCCCCCAAAAAAAAAAATCATGGATCTGCTGAGAAATGTCTGTTCCCATTTGTAGTATCCTGATGGCTCTAATCTATGTTTCTTTATATTCACATGTTATGAACTGTTTCATAACAATTACTTGACTGTGTATATTCTAATGCAACATTTATGTAACGAAGGGTTTGACTGGTCAATACTGACCGTCAATTCCACCATCTACACACCTGGGACAAAGTAGGTTCCCTGTTTATTCTGGTTCCTAATATTGTTACAAATTCACGAGTTAAAAATAGAACATGAAATTGATCTGTTGCATTAGAATCGCAATAACAGTACATTATTTGAATACCCGAGATCGTCAATCTTGATTTGACGGTAAAAATATCCGTTTATAGACTCCGCTACTCGTCGCCTATAAACTGCATTTTGAGCGTCAAATCTACGACTGACGCCCTCGGGTATTCAAATAATGTACTGTTATTGCTTAATTCTAAAGTTTTGATTTGAGAGAATGTCATAAATGCACATAGTGCTTTTGAACATTGCATATGGCAATAATCTAATAAACCAAATGTTTTATAAAAACAATTGAACTAAATGTTCAGCCAAACGGAATAGTTACTGAAGATGAAAAGCCGATAATGTCCATTCTTTCATACATTCTACTTTCAAGGGTATCACGCCATTTTCACGCATAGCTATCACTTGCTATGCTCTATATGGAACAATTGCTTTTTTTACAATATTAACACTAGACTTACTTCACTCGCCGGTGCACAATTTAAACAAACACAGTATTTTAGTTTTTTTCGAAAATAGGAAATTTTTTAAGGAATGATTATAATTTTTTGTTTATTGTCATTTTTACATTCTCAAAATAAGTGAACCAGATTATGCTTATCAAAATTATCGAGAGGTTATTGCACATCTTCAGACAATGTGCAACAAATATATAACATATTTTATCTTAATTCAGAAATGTAGGAGGAGTTACACTGACAAGCTCACATTGTGCCAAAATAAAAATCTTGAGCATCTTGTTTGTACCAAGACCAATATCAAGAAGCCAATGGATTTTTGCAAATATGTAGCAAAAATGTAACAATTATAAAACAAAATTAAAACACTAAAATTAAGAAAGGGGGAAAGAGTTCCACTGACAAGCTCACATGTGTCAAAATGAACATTTTGAGCATCTTGTTTGTACCAAGTCCAATATAAAAACTCTAAAACCTTCTTGCTCATCTGCAGCATAAATGCAACAATTATAAAAAACAATTAAATACTAAAATCCAAAAATGAAGGACGAGTTCTACTGACAAGCTCACGTGTGTTGATAGACATATTGGGGTTTCTTGTTTGTACCCAGGCCAATATCAAAAATTCCAAGGCAGACTGCGCATCTGCACCAGAAATTCAATAATTCAATAACAAAATTTAAATACTTAGTCAAAAAATAAGCGAGGAGTTACACTGACAAGCTCACATGTGTCAAAATATACATCTTGTCTGCACCAATATCAAAATCCAAAAGCTTATTGCGCATCTGCTGCATATATGTAACAATAAAACACTTAATCCAAAATGAGCGAAGAATTCCACTGGCAAGATTTATCTAACGGACAGACGGACGGACAGTCCGACGAGATCAAAACAATACCCCCATATTTTCTTCAGAAAGGTGTGGGATAATTATCAGCAAGTTACAATCATTAAATAAATCATTTTGTTTAACAGCAAGTACCAAATTTGATCTTCATTACCAAATTTGACCGCACAACCAAACCTTACTTGCGTTTGTGCAACCAATCACAGTCGGTAATGGTGAATGAAAGGATATGGGGTAAATGCACATGAGAAAAATTCTCTACGAATACATGATAAAAACAAGCAAAGGAACAACGCTTTTATTGTTGTTCTTCATCTTGAAGTCACCATTAGGCCTTCAACAATGAGCTTTGCTCATACCTCATAGTAAGTTTAAGACGGCCCCTAGAACCGGTTTGAACGGAATTCTTTGCTAATTTTCGAACAACGCTACATCCATGGCTTTCCTGGTCATGGATGCGGGATTGTCAACAAACATAAATTAAACTAGCACAGCGCTCTTACAATCACTGTCATCCTTTGACCGACAAAAGCACTAGTGTCTTAAGCTAGTGGACGATTTCAACACATAGGTCAACACAGGGCACTCATCGAGTCGATTGTAAGAAAACTTGGCATTATAAAATAGTGAGATGTGGGCACTTTAAACATGTGGTCAGAATTAAATTTAAAAATTACACAAAATTAATGCCAAAATTTGAAAGTATTATAGTATATCCATATGAGAAATTCTCTCACGAACAAGTACACAATTACTGAAACAAATAGAGAGCATACATCTCTTGCACGGAGAATTTTTTTACGGCCTCCACACTGCAGGAGAGACAAACTCCAGTCGTAAATGGTGAATGAAAGGATATGGAGTAAATGCACAAGAAACAAAGTCTCTACAAATACTTGGTAAAAACAAGCAAAGGAACAACGCTTTTATTGTTGTTCTTCATCTTGAAGTCACCATGAGGCCTTCAACAATGAGCTTTTCTCATACCTCATAGTAAGTTCAAGACAGCCCCTAGCACCGGTTTGAGCGGAATTCTTTGCTGTTGTCGAACAACGCTACATTTATTTCTTTTCTGGTCATGGATGCGGGATTGTCAACAAACATAAATTAAACTGGCAAAGCGCTCTTACAATCATTTTCATCCTTTGCCCGACAAAAGCACTAGTGTCTTAAGCTAGTGGGCGATTAAAACATAAAGGCAAACACAAGGCACTCATCAAGTCGATTGTAAGAAACCTTGGCATTATAAAATAATGAGATGTGGGCACTTAAACATGTGGTCAGGATTAAAGGATGAGTGGCAGTAAGACCCATTTTTGGCCCAAGATTTACCATGAAACTAAAACTATACAAACAGACGTCTTATGTTCCTGAAACATTGAACAAATATAGGGCTTTATGAAAATGATAAAGCTTTTTTCCATATCAGTTTGATTCTCTTGATAATCAGTTAACTCAAAAGCTATATTTTTGGAAATAGTCAGAATTTCATAGATATTTGCTGTGTTTTTCACATTTTTGTGCTTTGAAAAATATGGGCACATCTGAATAACAACTTCATATTTAGTCAAAATGTGTAAAATGGTGAAATACATCATTTCTGAAAGTTTGAAGTTGTTGATTGCATGTGCCCCATGTTCACTTAAAGAAAATTTGCTTTGAGAACATTCAAAATTGCAGATTTTCTGATTTTCTGTCAAAAAGACGGCTCCTTGTGATGTCACAATAACGTCAAAATAAAAGGAATTCGTATTATTATATGTTTTCTTTGTAGCCAGATGTAATAGTTAATATTTCCCATAAATATCACACTATTTTAAACAACTTGATTTTTTTGGGCCAAATATGGGTCTTATTGCCACCACTCATCCTTTAGAAATTACAAAAAAATAAATGCCAAAATTGGAAAGTAGATAGTATATTCATATGAAAAATTTTAAAGTTTGATATTGCAAATCTATAATCATCTTGCTTATTAGGATTACAATTAAACTTTTTGAAGAAGATTTACATTCTTTTCAAAAAGAAATTAATTTTAACATCTTTGTTGTTCGAGCTATTTAATTCGAGCCATCAAAGTTAAACTGTATATACGATTTTAAAAGTATACAAATACGTTATTACGACAATAGTCATCTCATTTTGTTCAGAAACATTGTGTTATACCAGGAATTTTATAACTATATCCATGAAAGGACCATCGTATTTTTCTGTTTTCTCAAGTTGTGTCAAAAAAGACTTTTTTCTTAATACTGAAGAAGAGATTACGTGTCGCCTTGAAATCCTTATCAATCTATATTTTTAAGAACTTTTAGCTATTAAATTAATTTGCTGACGGATCTTGTAAATTTGCTCCATAATTCATCATACAAGAATTATAAGATTTACCATTCAGTTTTCTGGCAGGATGTTGATGCCTTTACTAACGTGTGTAGGCAACTGGCAGATTATTTATCCTGGCTGACATCCAGTGGACACATGTATCCTGTATTTTTACAAAAGTTCATTGATGGATGACAAGATGACTGATATGCATATTATCGTGTACAGTAGTCAAATGTCTGCAAGACTTTAAGCTGTTTATAAAAAACGATTTAAAATGTAAAACAAAAACCTCCTGCGATTATAAAACATTGACAAACGAATACGTAAGCAAAGGCGAGAAAGTGCATTTAAAAAAACATGGCATTTCATATCAAACACAAATTAAAACAACTTCCTAAATTCAATTACAAATGAAAAATACAAGAGCGCAACAAAACTAAAGCACTAGCAGTGTGAACCCTACAAAGACTGGAGATATCATCGGGTGCTCCAGAAGGATAAACATAATCTGCTCCGCACGTGGTACTCGCAAAATAAGCCCAAAATTTCCCTGGATGGAAGGTATTTCCATGGTGATTTCTTTTTCATCCGCATATGTTCACACCCGTCATAGCGATCAGCTGACCTTAGATGTAATTCTTCGTGTAAAACTGATCCAATTCATAATGATCAGAATGACGCGGATTAGTACAATAAATAGTAAAGGACATGCCAGTCGTGTTGTTCAGTATACTTATCCGCGTCATGCGTCATATGCAGAATCAAAATTCACAGTAACTTCGGTATTTTGTTATCTGATCATCGCGTATTGACTTAATAATAGGATCAGTTTTACAGGTAGAATTATATCCGAGATTAGCTGATCGCAACGAAGGATGTGCTGTTGGTCTATAAAGATTTCCCATGCCTTGTTGGCAATCATGGACCCTACTCGTATGTGTCGGCCTGTAAAAATGGTCAATGTTGTGAAATTTCGACGGATTATTTCCGATATTTGGAAAGTGGACGTTAGAATTTTTTTTCGAAATATGACTGAAATACTAAATCGTTAAGATTCATTTCAAGAATGAAAATGTACGTATTTGAAAACACCACACTTTTTAATAGGATGGATATTGTTGAGCGGCAATACTTAACACTTTTAGTGACAAAATTGGCATCTGAAGCCTTTCTTCCACAACAACGGCAGTAGAATACCGAAGGAACAAAGCACAAGATTACATAAATCAAAGTCCAGAGACAAGGCAAAAGTAAGAACACCAGAAGACGGAAGACCAAAGACAACACATGCCCACAAAACACACGAACACATGTTTAGATTGTATTTGCAATGATGAGACATAAGTTGTCGAAATGGCCATATGCAGAAACAAAATTTACAGTAATTTCGGTATTTTTTTATTTGAGACATCAGTTGTCGAGATGGCCCTCTATAAAACTGAACTAGCAGTTACTTTGTTATTTATGTACAATGCATTAATATCTTACTAAAACATTTATATTTGTGGACTAACAAATTAATGAACTGTAATGCATTTAAGCACATAATACTGAAATCAGTTTCATTACTGTTTACACATATGTTGATTATATTCTTTCAGTAGAACTAGAATAGAAACATGTAAAAGGAAAAAACAAAAACAGAACCTGGCTGAAAACAAAACCATTATGAGTCTAGACGGTACATTCAGAAAAATTTCTCGCTAAACGACATATTACAATAATAACATTTTTATATTTACACCTGCATAATATTTAATGTTTGTCTTACATTGTCGTGCTTGTAACGTTTCAGTATAACACCAATAAAGCGCAACCCATTTATGCTTGAGATTTTATTTGAGATGACTAATTTATGTTGAGGTTACGATCCATTGAATTGCTTTTTTAAGAACTGAATGCTATACTTTTATAATTTTCCTATGGAATTCTGTGAAATGAACTGTTGGAATGATTGTTCATACTGACATTAAGTATTTTATTTGAAATAGACAAATGATTGTAATACGGAACAAACTTAGTTTCCATCAACCAGAACTAAGTTTCGATTTGTTTTTAATGATTACTTCTTTTGTTACAACTTTTAGATAATGGCTTTCCATATTATTTGATTTTAATGCTGCTGATGAGAGGTTACTCCATGAAACACAGCATAACGAAATTTACTGCTTTTTATGCAACTTCGGTATTTTTTTGTACTTCAAGCAAATGAAGACAGTCTGTCGTATTGCTTTCTGTTTTCTTAGCCCATCAAACCATCAGCAAAATACCTCTTTGAATTATATTTGATTAGATTGATTGATTGATCACTTCCAGCAGTATTTCAGCTATCTCATAACGCTCAGTTTTAGTGGTGGAGGAAGCCGGAGAGAACCAGCGACCTTGAGCAGGTAACTGACATTTCATGAAAAAATATGGAGTAAATGAACATGACACCATAACGCATATGTTAACTCCAACTGCAATATTTTTAATGAGCTGTATGGCTATTTCGGATATATTTATTCCTCATCAGAAGCACTAGAACCCAAACAGGAAATCCATTATTGCAAAAAATGTTTAAAATGCATATATACAAATGAATACCGAATAATCAGTAATTTACCTTATCACTTACGATTGTAAGTCGGGTGCACCCTTTTTTGTAATGTACAAAGTGGGGGCGAGAACTCACACCGCAGTGGTGATCGAATACAGTGGTTGTATAGGTAGTAGAACTACCTTAACCACTCGACCACCCAGGCCCCTATATTTGATTAGATTTTTTTATATCAAAGAAAATGTCTATTTATTACATATTTTTATCATGTATATTCCAGGTCATAAAAACAAATGGCAAGATTGTAGCAGTGTTTTTCAGCTTCCATACTAGATTCAACTAGATGTGTAAGGATATACTAGAAAACCATAAATAGACAGGTATATAAAAATGCACCCACTCGCTCAAACATGTGTCTATTAAATTTTATTTTTTCATTCTTTAGACATTGTACTTAAAATAAAAAAGTCAGAGCTATATACATTCAGTCTTTGAAGGAAAAATCCAGAGGTAATGGCAATATCGGAAACACAAAGCCACAAAAACATCACGCAGGTACGGGACAGAAACATGTCACTAACAGGGTGAACCCCTCAAAAACAGGAGTGTCAATAGGTGTTCCGAAAAGGTAAATCTGATCTGCTTCATATGTTACGCCCATCACACTTTAAGTGAAAGGTCCAATGTAATGTCAAAATCGGTATATGTCAATCCAGTAATACACGGGATCCGTTGAAATATATCATGATATTGACACATTTTAACTACCTGTCAAATTGTGACGACGATCATAAAACTTTTCAATGACAATATTAACAGTCACACGGTGATTTGAACAAATATTTAGAGAACCATTCATTGAATTAAAACAAGTTTTGTATCATGTGCAGCTACCCCATATCCCTACTCTGATTATTACATAACGTATATGAACATTCGATATCTAAATATGGCTTGACTCGTAAACAGATTATTACAAAGGGCATTTCATATCCTCGATTTTAAGGAAATATTGTTAAAAAATAACAGAACCTAATAAAAAAAAGGTCCAGTGAAATTGGCACGTAATTACACTCTTTACGTAACAGTAGATATCGACGGGATATTCTATGTCAATCCGATAAATTGGCTTTGGGTTCCACTGACCTTAAGATTTTACACATATACTGGCCTCTCACTGATACTGCCGATGTCACTGAAATACATGACGACTCTGTACCAAATCCTTCGGAAGTTTTGAGTTTTATTTTTCTTCCGTAGTACGAAGTACGACAGTGTTTTACCAGCAGACTAGGTTCCTCGAGCTTGCCGGCAGTTCTTTGACCCATCTACCTAATTACGTTTTGTCATATTCTTTTCATTTTCAAGATAGTGGACATAGAGCATGTAGAGTTGTTGCCCTGTATTTGATGTTATTCGTGTGTCTATTATACTATAGGGAAACGGGATAGAGAAAGGTGAGCTTTGGGTACCCATAAACCGGCTGAACTATACCGCTAGCTTTTGCTAGTGCCGATACGAAGTCCGACTATCCCGACTTTCTATCGTTATTTACGTTTGTCCCTAGTCTATTATGTGTTTTGCTAGCACGGTTCCCCTGTGGACTGTGGCATATGATTGTAGTTTCGGGTATTGTAGGGATTTATTGTTATTATTCGCCGCCAGGAGGCGGCAAATATATTTGATACGATATTTTGAAACTTCAGTGGAGGAGCACGTGACCAGGAGCAGTTGTTTGTTTACGGTTCCCCTGTGGATTGTGGCATATGATTGTAGTGTCGGGTATTGTAGGGAAGTCCGGCTATCCCGACTTTCTATCGTTATTTACGTTTGTCTCTAGTCTATTATGTGTTTTGCTAGCACGGTTCCCCTGTGGATTGTGGCATATGATTGTAGTGTCGGGTATTGTAGGGAAGTCCGACTATCCCGACTTTGTATCGTTATTTACGTTTGTCTCTAGTCTTATTATGTGTTTTGCTAGCACGATTCCCCTGTGGATTGTGACATATGATTGTAGTGTCGGGTATTGTAGGGGTTTATTGTTATCTTCACTTTATAATTTACATGAAGCACATACCATTAAGGGTCCAAGAAATAACATTTAAGGTGCGATAAAAACAAAAGTTGGATATTGTTGTTAATGCGAGAAGTTTTATTTTTTGATTCTAAAAAAAAATTGATTAAATTTTAAATATACCAAATGTTCATGTCAAGTCACCAACTTTTGGAAAGCATTTCATATTTTGAGCGTTTTAAAAATAACTGGATTTTTGGACTATATGTACTATATGTACATATCGTGTTTGTCGGAATCGGACTTTATCAATGATGATGATGATTACTTGGATATCATACATGTATGGATATTCATGATGAAGGCAATCTTCAAACTGAGGATTTTTCAATTTAAAATTCGAACTATACTGAAGTATTTTGAATATTCGATTTTATTGTTGTCATCCCTACGCCCTCCGTATTCTGATGAAAAATATGAGGTTTTCTCAAAAGTGATTGAGTGTGAATAGAAATATCTATAAACTAATTAGAAATGATTTGCTACTCGTTTCTAAGAAAATATGATCCATATTTTCAAATTTACCATGACGTTTAATTATAAAATGCAACGCAATATGGTTAACTTTTCGCAATCACAAAGTGAGAGAAATGATTGACTTTAGTATATCTAACTTAAACAAATCATAAAATATGTAATGCTGGAAATGTTACATAATTAACTTTCGATTTATGCACTCTAAAAATTTCTTCCCTAACCACAGACGATATTTGAAAAAAAAAACTGTACTGGATAAACGCTGCAATATATTTGCGGGTGAGAGGATGGAACTGCAATGGACTGATGATGTATAAAAGCTAAATTGTTCATTTAACATGACTTAAATCTTGATTTATCAATTTTGATCGTACAAATATGGAAATAGTTGTTGTAATTCTTATCAGTTTCATGACTGTAGCGTTATTGCTTGTCATATTTTTGTTTTTTTTATTCAATTTGCCATGCATGTTTTTCTCCAAAATGGTCGAAAACAATTACTCTACAATCCAATTGAATACTTCATCTATCTTTCGGGACATTTTTATGTTGATTAACGATAAAAGTATGTAAATTGATTTTTAAATTTTATCTACAAATCCAATACCAGAGCTGCAAAGAACATTTGACATGTTATTTTATACAACATTATTTTTTTATTAACAGAATTCTTTTATCCTCGATTGCAATACTCCAGATATTATTGAAAAAAAACAAACAAACCCACTTCCAACTTTTAAAGCAGACAAATTTCAAAGTCTATTTTCCTCGAAAAAATAAAGTTTGTAGATATTGTAAGGGATATCACACAAGAATCACATATGTGTAGAGTCCTACTTTATTTTTGCACAGAATAGTTTCAAAATATGATAACTCAAATTTATAAGTCCCAGTAAAGCATTTGAAGTTTGTCATCCCTTCAATTTACATGGGATATGGTTGTTGTCATATTAGTGTTAGTCTTATCTTATCATTCCATATAATATATATAAAACAGATATCCCCCTACAAGGACAGTAGTCGATATGGCAAAAAGCCGTAGGTTTTCAAAAACGTTTTTGAAAACCTGCGGCTTTTTGCCATTGTTAACTACTATCCAGGAGCATGTGACAAAAAACGTGTTTACGATTTTTGTTTCTACAACGGTTGAAACTCTGCTTTAAGCACTCCAGAAGTAAAAAAGTAGGTTTTACTCACATTTTTTACGTTGCTTGCGGTTTAAGCATTTTATAAGTAAAACAAAAATCTTATAGGTTTTACTCTTTTTCCAACGCTCAAGACTTTTGTTTAACCTGTTTAAGACACTGCTTATAAACTCTATCATTTTTATATAAGAAATAAAAATAATAATCCAGTAATAAAAAAATGTTTAGAGGAACACAGTTCTGTGATAGATATGAGTATTGTAACTTTTTACTAGATACTCCTATAGTGTCTCCACAAAATGCTCATCAACAAACAAAAACGGACTACAAATTTAGCATAAATGATAAGGCTTCGTTTTATGACTGGTATAATGGGTATTTTTTAAT
>MJUU01021990.1:0-10689 GCA_002080025.1 Modiolus philippinarum
TATATATATATATATATATATATATATCATAGAGCAACATTTTGAAATAAGTCTTAGCTGCATAATCTCATTAGACAAAATAACGTCAAATCTTAAAGCATGAAATAGAAAAAAGAAGGGAAACGGGGAATGTGTCAAAGAGACAACGACTCAAAGGGGAGTAATGATAGCTCAAAGCCACCATAAGATCTTCAATGAAAGGTGAGGAAACCCAACACCCAACGGCAAGTCGGAGTTGGCCCCTAGATAAAGAGTAATCAAGTTCAGCGATTTAAAATATCATCCTAGACTCCCATAGACATAAAGTAAACTAACTAGAAAACAGACAAGACACACAAAGGCTTAATAAATTTCCTGACATAGGACAGACGCAAACCTGCTGCGGCGGGGTTTAACTAGTTTTATTGGGCCCAAACCTTCCCCTATAGCCAATGTGATAAATAAAATAAAAAAAAAACAATCGTAACAACAGTTAAATTCAGTTGGCAACAGGACTGAGTCAATTGTGAAAAATGAAACTGAAAGAGCTAAATATACGGACATAAACATGAAATCACAAGAGACATGAAGTCTGTTGACTAGGTAACCTTTATTACTCTTCATATGGATTCATATAAACTGGTAAAATATCTTCTTAAGGATGTTCGCTTGTCATGTTTATGCATTTCTGTCATATGTTCGGACTTCTCTGGTTTTATCCCTTAAAAAGCTTAATAACATTTTGCTCGGTGACCCCTACTTTTTTTCGTTAATATCATTTTGTATATCTTTGAAAGCATTCTGACAAAACTTTATTCAACTGGTGTTATTTTGTCACATTCATTATTGGATAAATATTGCTCATGTTAAACCTATGAAAAATGCAGAGGAGTTCAGTTTCCCGGCATTTTTTGAAACACTTGTATCTCAAAAATTTCATCGGTAACCTATCATTTTAATTGATATCGTTGTTATTTTAAAATTGACCAGCGAATATCCTTAAAAGGGATATTATACAATCAAAAACTTCAAAAGGAAGGTGACAAATTCAATTTATGCATTGAGACAATACCAATGAAGAATAGTTACACTTAAGCCGCAGCGCCAGTATACTCACTCCAGTAGAGAACAAAACCAGTCCAATACACCTTGTTGGACAAGATAAGTCACAGCTCAGATGGGGTGAATAAAGAATTTGCATATTGACCTTTTGACCATGACTTTATCTTGGTTTTTTACATGCCTACCATAAATGATAAAATTAACCATTTTCAATCTCTTGTTTTGAACATGCCATATTATGACTCAGAGTCATTTTTATGGTGATATTGATTTATTTTCAATTTATGTAATGTTAAATCATGCAACACATGCAGTACAGAAGGTCTCAGTGATTTGCTTGCTTCTATTTCAGACTAAACCTTTTTAAATGGATTCATCTCATTTATGACCAATTACCAGTCCATCTTTTACAGCATGCCTCAACTTGGACCAGAAGTTCAAATTTTGTATTCTTGATCATTTAAATGGTGTATTTGATTGCTCATTTACCATCAATTCTAATTTCAAATCACACAATTATCCACATGGTATAGTTTTATTTGATTAGCCCAGAACAAATTAGCCATACATTGCTTTGTGTACACCCCTATTGGTTGATTCCATTCTGCATAGTCTTGAGATTATGATTTAAGTATATTTTCCTTAAATATTGGTTCAATTAAGGATAAACTAATCTAAAATGGCACATTAGGACTCAATCTTACATGAAATTGTGAAGTACAGGCCAATTATAAACTCACATTATTCTTAACTAATTGTGAAATTCACCCATTTTGAACCTCTAATTGGAAAATAATGAAGTGAATTGTCAAGTTGCATCCAATTTGTACAATAAAACCAGTAGGAGACATTGTATTTAACATTTAATATCAAAATATATCAATGTATGACAAAAGGAAGGGAAGATTTTACCAAAAATTAAATAATGATTATTCGCACCAAGTCTTGGACAAATTTTCCCTTTTTCAATTTGTCGCAAATCCAATCTCAGTCCAAATAGTTGGCCAAATCACTGCAAAAAGTTCAAATGAGCACAGAAGAACAAGTTGGTACCAATAAAATATCTTTTACAATATTTCAGTATATCTGGCATGGGACACTAAGTGGTATTTCCCAAAAAATCTTTAAAAAATCAAATCTGCTGACTCAGCAATATTTCCATACTGGTTTGCTTGATTTTACTTTCTTTCTTGTATTATTCCAGATATCTATACTGTGTATCATATCAGTCATTCAAATATAGCAATATTCATCTAAAACCAAAATTAAGGGAAAACAATATTTTAGCTAATTCACTCCAGTAGAGAACAGAACCAGTCCAATACACCTTGTTTGACAAGATAAGTCACAGCTCAGATGGAGTGAATAAAGAATTTGCATATTGACCTTTTGACCTTGACTTTATCTTGGTTTTTACATGCCTACCATAAATTATAAAATTAACCATTTTCAATCTCTTGTTTTGAATATGCCATATTATGACTAAAGGTCATTTTCATGGTGATATTGATTTATTTTCAATTTAAGTAATGTTAAACCATGCAACAAATGCAGTACAGAAGGTCTCAGTGATTTACTTGCTTCTATTTCAGACTAAACCTAATTTTTAAATGGATTCATCTCATTTATGACCAATTACCAGTCTATCTTTTACAGCATGCCTTAACTTGGACCAGAAGTTCAAATTTTGTATTCTTGATCATTTAAATGGTGTATTTGATTGCTCATTCGCCATCAATTCTAATTTCAAATCACACAATTATCCACATGGTATAGTTTTATTTGATTAGCCAAGAACAAATAAGCCATACATTGCTTTGTGTACACCCCTATTGGTTGATTCTATTCTGCATAGTCTTGAGATTATGATTTAAGTATATTTTCCTTAAATATTGGTTGAATTAAGTATAAACTAATCTGAAATGGCACATTAGGACTCAATCTTACATGAAATTGTGAAGTACAGGCCAATTATAAACTCACATTATTCTTAACTAATTGTGAAATTCACCCATTTTAAACCTCTAATTGGAAAATAATGACGTGAATTGTCAAGTTGCATCCAATTTGTACAATAAAACCAGTAGGAGACATTGTATTTAACATTTTATATCAAAATATATCAATGTATGACAAAAGGAAGGGAAGATTTTACCAAAAATTAAATAATGATTATTCGCACCAAGTTTTGAACAAATTTTCCCTTTTTCAATTTGTCGCCAAACAAATCTCAGTGCAAATAGTTGGCTAAATCACTGCAAAAAGTTAAAATGAGCACAGAAGAACATGTTGGTACCAATAAAATATCTTTCACAATATTTCAGTATATCTGGCATTGGACACTAAATGGTATTCCCAAAAAAATCTTTTCAAAATCAAATCTGCTAACTCAGCAATATTTCCATACTGGTTTGCTTGATTTTACTTTCTTTCTTGTATTATTCCAGATATCAATACTGAGTATCATATCAGTTATTCAAATATAGCAATATTCATCTAAAACCAAAATTAAGGGAAAACAATATTTTAGCTATACTCACTCCAGTAGAGAACAGAACCAGTCCAATACACCTTGTTGGACAAGATAAGTCACAGCTCAGATGGAGTGAATAAAGAATTTGCATATTGACCTTTTGACCTTGACTTTATCTTGGTTTTTACATGCCTATCATAAATGATAAAATTAACCATTTTCAATCTCTTGTTTTGAACATGCCATATTATGACTCAAGGTCATTTTTATGGTGATATTGATTTATTTTCAATTTATGTAATGTTAAACCATGCAACAAATGCAGTACAGAAGGTCTCAGTGATTTACTTGCTTCTATTTCAGACTAAACCTAATTTTTAAATGGATTCATCTCATTTATGACCAATTACCAGTCTATCTTTTGCAGCATGCCTTAACTTCGACCAGCAGTTCAAATTTTGTATTCTTGATCATTTAAATAGTGTATTTGCTTGCTCATTCGCCATCAATCCTAATTTCAAATCACACAATTATCCACATGGTATAGTTTTATTTGATTAGCCAAGAACAAATAAGCCATACATTGCTTTGTGTACACCCCTATTGGTTGATTCCATTCTGCATAGTCTTGAGATTATGATTTAAGTATATTTTCCTTAATACATCGGCAAACGAATACCGAAGCAAGAAAAGGAAAGGGGAAATTCTAAAATCATAAATCCATCATCACGGCAACTCACAGCAACAAGAATTGAGACAGTATGACAAAGACAAAACAAATAAACAAAAGTGAACAAGAACGCCACAAAACTAAAGCACTAACAGCTTAAATATTGGTTCAGTTTAGTATAAACTAATCTAAAATGGCACATTAGGACTCAATCTTACATGAAATTGTGAAGTACAGGCCAATTATAAACTCGCATTATTCTTAACTAATTGTGAAATTCACCCATTTTGAACCTCTAATTGGAAAATAATGAAGTGAATTGTGAAGTTGCATCCAATTTGTACAATAAAACCAGTAGGAGACATTGTATTTAACATTTTATATCAAAAAATATCAATGTATGACAAAAGGAAGGGAAGATTTTACCAAAAATTAAATAATGATTATTCGCACCAAGTTTGGGACAAATTTTCCCTTTTCAATTTGTCGCCAATCAAATCCCAGTCCAAATAGTTGGCCAAATCACTGCGAAAAGTTCAAATGAGCACAGAAGAACATGTTGGTACCAATAAAATATCTTTTACAATATTTCAGTATATCTGGCATGGGACACTAAATGGTATTTCCAAAAAACTCTTTAAAAAAATCAAATCTGCTGACTCAGCAATATTTCCATACTGGTTTGCTTGATTTTACTTTCTTTCTTGTATTATTCCAGATATCAATACTGAGTATCATATCAGTCATTTAAGTATAGCAATATTCATCTAAAACCAAAATTAAGGGAAAACAATATTTTAGCTATAGGGAACAAGGAAGGAATTCATTTCCCATTGCCCACAATGCTAATATATTTCAGATTTATAGTACTGTCTAACAATGATCAGATCAATAACTATTCTTGCTGTTCAGGATCTTTTATTGGCACTTCTAAAAATAAAAAGTTTATATATGCATGACCGCCTTCCTTTTGAGCTATTTATAGAAGAGTGGGGATACCCCCTTTAAAGTTCACAATGTCTGCATAGAATGGAAAAAAATCCATCTTTTAAAAAAAATCGCCAAAAATTACTGAGAAGAGACAAACATTTTTTAATTATTTATTGAAAGACTACAAAGAGTAAATGACATGAAAATGTGAAAGACTTGGTTAATTTACATCTTATCATGCAGCACAGCCAATTCTTACTTTACCTATCATTTAATTCCTTGGGTACACAGATAAACAAACTGGTTCCCTTACTGATTTCCTTCCTTTTTACCCATACTCACTACAGTAGAGAACAGAACCAGTCCAATACACCGTGTTGGACAAGATAAGTCACAGCTCAGATGGAGTGAATAAACAATTTGCATATTGACCTTTTGACCTTGACTTTATCTTGGTTTTTACATGCCTACCATAAATGATAAAATTAACCATTTTCAATCTCTTGTTTTGAACATGCCATATTATGACTCAAGGTCATTTTCATGGTGATATTGATTTATTTTCAATTTAAGTAATGTTAAACCATGCAACAAATGCAGTACAGAAGGTCTCAGTGATTTACTTGCTCCTATTTCAGACTAAACCTAATTTTTAAATTGATTCATCTCATTGATGACCAATTTTCAGTCTATCTTTTACAGCATGCATTAACTTGGACCAGAAGTTCAAATTTTGTATTCTTGATCATTTAAATGGTGTATTTGATTGCTCATTCGCCATCAATTCTAATTTCAAATCACACAATTATCCACATGGTATAGTTTTAGTTGATTAGCCAAGAACAAATAAGCCATACATTGCTTTGTGTACACCCCTATTGGTTGATTCCATTCTGCATAGTCTTGAGATTATGATTTCAGTATATTTTCCCTAAATATTGGTTCAATTAAGTATAAACTAATCTTAAATGGCACATTAGGACTCAATCTTACATGAAATTGTGAAGTACAGGCCAATTATAAACTCACATTATTCTTAACTAATTGTGAAATTCACCCATTTTAAACCTCTAATTGGAAAATAATGAAGTGAATTGTCAAGTTGCATCCAATTTGTACAATAAAACCAGTAGGAGACATTGTATTTAACATTTTATATCAAAATATATCAATGTATGACAAAAGGAAGGGAAGATTTTACCAAAAATTAAATAATGATTATTCACACCAAGTTTGGGACAAATTTTCCCTTTCTCAATTTGTCGCCAACCAAATCTCAGTCAAAATAGTTGGCCAAATCACTGCGAAAAGTTCAAATGAGCACAGAAGAACATGTTGGTACCAATAAAATATCTTTTGCAATACTTCAGTATATCTGGCATTGGACACTAAATGGTATTTTCAAAAAAATCTTTAAAAAAAATCAAATCTGCTGACTCAGCAATATTTCCATACTGGTTTGCTTGATTTTACTTTCTTTCTTGTATTGTTCCAGATATCAATACTGAGTATCCTATCAGTCATTTATATATAGCAATATTCATCTAAAACCAAAATTAAGGGAAAATAATATTTTAGCTATACTCACTCCAGTAGAGAACAGAACCAGTCAAATACACCTTGTTGGACAAGATAAGTCACAGCTCAGATGGAGTGAATAAAGAATTTGCATATTGACCATTTAACCTTGACTTTATCTTGGTTTTTACATGCCTACCATAAATGATAAAATTAACCATTTTCAATCTCTTGTTTTGAACATGCCATATTATGACTCAAGGTCATTTTTATGGTGATATTGATTTATTTTCAATTTATGTAATGTAAAACCATGCAACAAATGCAGTACAGAAGGTCTCAGTGATTTACTTGCTTCTATTTCAGACTAAACCTAATTTTTAAATGGATTCATCTCATTTATGACCAATTACCAGTCTATCTTTTACAGCATGCCTTAACTTGGACCAGAAGTTCAAATTTTGTATTCTTGATCATTTAAATGGCGTATTTGATTCCTCATTCGTCATCAATTCTAATTTCAAATCACACAATTATCCACATGGTATAGTTTTATTTGATATGCCAAGAACAAATAAGCCATACATTGCTTTGTGTACACCCGTATTGGTTGATTCCATTTTGCATAGTCTTGAGATTATGATTTAAGTATATTTTCCTTAATACATCGGCAAACGAATACCGAAGCAAGAAAAGGAAAGGGGAAATTCTAAAATCATAAATCCATCATCACGGCAACTCACAGCAACAAGAATTGAGACAGTATGACAAAGACAAAACAAAAAAACAAAAGTAAACAAGAACGCCACAAAACTAAAGCACTAACAGCTTAAATATTGGTTCAGTTTAGTATAAACTAATCTAAAATGGCACATTAGGACTCAATCTTACATGAAATTGTGAAGTACAGGCCAATTATAAACTCACATTATTCTTAACTAATTGTAAAATTCACCCATTTTGAACCTCTAATTGGAAAATAATGAAGTGAATTGTCAAGTTGCATCCAATTTGTACAATAAAACCAGTAAGAGACATTGTATTTAACATTTTATATCAAAATATGTCAATGTATGACAAAAGGAAGGGAAGATTTTACCAAAAATTAAATAATGATTATTCGCACCAAGTCTTGGACAAATTTTCACTTTTTCAATTTGTCGCCAATCAAATCTCAGTCCAAATAGTTGGCCAAATCACTGCGAAAAGTTCAAATGAGCACAGAAGAACATGTTGGTACCAATAAAATATCTTTTACAATATTTCAGTATATCTGGCATTGGACACTGAATGGTATTTCAAAAAAAAAATCTTTAAAAAAATCAAGTCTGCTGACTCAGCAATATTTCCATACTGGTTTGCTTGATTTTTCTTTCTTTCTTTATTATTCCAGATATCAATACTGAGTATCATATCAGTCATTTAAATATAGCAATATTCATCTAAAATCAAACACACAAGGTGGATTCTTGTAAATTGAAACGTGGTTTTAAAATAGAAAATTTTGAAGAAATTCGCGAAAACGGCACATATCTGAAAATGCCCCCTTTACCATTAAGGGCAAACCGAGAAGTAACTACTGTTTGTTTGAAATGGTTTTATAAAATATAGTATTCTGGCTTTATGTCATGTTTTACGCAACTTTTCCCATTTTTGCAGTTATAGTCTGTTTCAAAATTGTACTTTTGTACAAAATTGACGTATTTGATGTTTTTCATTCCAAATATGGCTTTATGATAATAGAAGTGATCTTCATATTCACCAAACTAGATGACTGCTCAACTTCTACAAATGATCAGGGCTAAAGGACAAGAATGTCAACGGACAAGAAAGATTAAAACCGTAATGTCTCCAGAAGACGACATATCTTTAGGAACGGGGGTGTCTTCGGGAAAAAAATTCTCAAAAATAAATAAACCAGTACTATTCTTTGAAATATAGATAGAAGAGCTCCTATAACATTAAACTAACTTGCAATATACAAATGGTCACATTCCGAGGTTTTGAGTTACCGTATAGGTTACAATTGCGCAATTAATGTTGTTCGGAATTGATCTAGTTTTTTACCCCAAGATGAAATTCAGAATTAATCAATGCAGTACGTGCGATTGGTGGAAACTTATAATAATAAATTCACCTATACACTAGTAATATAGAATTCATTAATATTTATTCACTTTTTATATCTTTGACCTGAATCCCGGATATGTTTATGTCAGGGGTCGGATTTAAAATTTTTTCCATAAAAATACCGACCCTTTTTGTAGCCCCTATTTTCAGCAAGAAGAGCAATGGGAACCCTCATTTTTCATTCCGAAATTTAAAAGATCTCAGTACCGACAAATTATTAGAGGGACCCCTGGAGTTGAAATTCGGTTGCATCTATTTTTAGAATTGCGTCACACTGGGGTACCCCCTATGGAAATAGCATTATGAATAATTGCGCATTTGTAACCTATATCAAAACCAGAATTTTCATGTTTTCGAATATTTAGATTTATTTTATAGTAATAAATTATTAGAATTTGTGTAAAAGCATAATTCAGCATAAGTAAAACTTTGTAAACTATGTGACGTCGTAGCTATAGTCTATTTCTGGATTTCTACAATTTTGCACCATGGAGAATGGGTATGCCACGATAACCGGTTCTGTATAGAATTTTAAGCATGCCAGTAGCAATTAAACGTTTGATTATGTTGAATTAGATAAAATACAACACACAAGGTAGATTCTTGTAACCTGAAACGTGTTTTTGTAGGGGAAAAAACTTTGTTTTAAAATAGAAAATTTTGAAGAAATTCGCGAAAACGGCATATATCTAAAAATGCCCCCTTTACCATTAAAGGCAAACCGAGAAGTAACTTCTGTTTGTTTGAAATGGTTTATATAAAATATAGTATTCTGGCTTTATGTCATGTTTTACGCAACTTTTCCCAATTTTGCAGTTATAGTCTGTTTCAAAATTGTACTTTTGTACAAAATTGACGTATTTGATGTTTTTTATTCCAAATATGGCTTTATGATAATAGAAGTGATCTTCATATTCACCAAACTGGATGACTGCTCAACTTCTACAATAATCAGGGCAAAAGGACGAGAATGTCAACGGACAAGAAAGATTAATACCGTAATGTCTCCAGAAGACGACATAGTTTTCGGAACGGGGGTGTCTTCGGGAAAAAAATTCTCAAAAATAAATAAACCAGTATTATTCTTTGGAATATAGATAGAAGAGCTCCTATAACATTAAACTAACTTGCAATATACAAATGGTCACATTCCGAGGTTTTGAGTTACCGTATATCAAAACCAGAATTTTCATGTTTTCGAATATTAAAGTTTATTTTATAGTAATAAATTATTAGAATTTGTGTAAAAGCATAATTCAGCGTAAGTAAAACTTTGTAAACTATGTGACGTCGTAGCTATAGTCTATTTCTGGATTTCTACAATTTTGTACCATGGAGAATAGGTATGCGAAGATAACTGGTTCTGTATAGAATTTTAAGCATGCGAGTAGCAATTAAACGTTTGATTATGTTGAATTAGATATAATACAACAGACAAGGTAGATTCTTGTAAATTGAAACAACGGCAGTAGAATACCGAAGGAACAAGGGAAGCGATGACTACAAAAATCGAAGTCCAAAGACATGGCAAAAACGGTAACAGATAAAAACAAAGACAAAACAAGGACGTGAGACAGCACGGAAATAAAAAGATAACATTAAGAACTAAGGCACTCATAGTGTGAACTCCCATGAAAACCGGGAGTGACATCAGGTGCTCCGGAAGGGTAAGCATGTCCTGCTCCGCTAGCGGCACCCGTCACAGTATCAGTGAGTCAATCCAGGGTGGAGTCAAATCCGATTATGTCGAATCAGTGAGGACGTGATGTCCGTTTTCATTTGGGACACAGACACGTCATATCTGTCAATGATGTCATGGTGACGGCCATAGAATTTCTGAAGGGATGAAAGTAACAAAGGCTGATCAAATCCCTGACTAAGCAGCTTTTGGGACAGTGTTTTTGCTCTAACAAAAAGTCACTGTATA
>MJUU01021997.1:618-10694 GCA_002080025.1 Modiolus philippinarum
TTTTTTTTCAAAGCAGAATTAATTTCTAGTCCGACAGTACTGTTAAAACTATAGGAGAGTAATCACGTGCTAATCAGTCATGTGACGTCAAGAATCACAATCATGTTAAAACCTCATCATCATAACGACGTTTGCACATCATATAATGACAACACGACGGGATATAATGAAGTGTTAAAACACCACATCATATAATATTGAATCGACATCATATAATGGTGAATGTAAACCCGACATCATATAATGTTGTGAATCGACATCATATAATGGTGAATGCACATCATATAATGTTAGAACGACATCATATAATGTTGAAAGCACATAAAATAATGATGGCTGCACATCATATAATGATGGTGGCACATCATATAATGATGGTTGCACATCATATAATGTTGAACGCACATCATCTAATGTTGAATCCACATCATATAATGTAAAATGCACATCGTATAATGGTCGTTGCACATCATATATTGTCGGTTGCACATCATATAAAGTTAAGTGCACATCATATAATATTGTTTCCACATGATATAATGTAAGTTGCACATACTATAATGTCAATGTCGAATGCACATCATATAATGTTAAAAAGACATCATACATCGTTAAATGCACATTATATAATGTTGGTTGGACATGATATAATGTTGGTTGGACATGATATAAAGTAGAATGCACATCATATAATGGTAAATGCACATCATATAATGGTAAACGCACATCATATAAAAGAAAGTGAACATAATAAGACAGTTTTGGCGTTCCATAAAAAACAATTTAGAAAGATGGGTCAAGGGGTGCTCGCCGCTAAACTGCCGGCTAGCCCAAGGAGCCTAGTCTGCTGGTAGAACACTGTAAGTCTGCCTGATGTAATTTGATTTAATTATATTGTGCATCTCTAAACAAAAGCTCTAATTTTCATAATTTACGTAATGAAATACAAATTCTATTTACTCTTTCTCTGATTGTTTTAGTTAAAAAAAAGAAAAGAATATTCATGCTACAATCGTATTGCCAAAATCCATTCCGGCAAAATACAATCGTATCGCAAACTAAAATTGTCAAAATCTCTTCAATATATCAAGACATAAATTTTGCTTATCATTATTGTATAATGTTATAATATGTATAAAACATATTTTGTCATTATTTAGAATACATATAATATGTCAAAAGAACGATAACTGGGATAAGTTTGAAATTCTTTCATTACGGCCGCAGATACAATTTTAGTGCACCTTAATGGTGTATGTCATAATGTATAAAAGAAACAGCATTATACAGTTACTGGAATATATTTATGATACATGCTAGTGATGTTTCTGACTTCAAAGACCGAAATCTTTGTCTCACTGAAAAACTTCTGCATCAAGGGTTTAGATATCATAAATTGATAAAAACATTCTCTAAATTTTCTTGATACATTGACTTATTAAACAAATTTGGTTCTACATGCAGGGCTCTTATACATCAGGGCATTTCACTTCCAAACTTCTATTGCAATATCATTTACAAAGCGCATAAATTCAAAAGTTGTCCTTCCAAACTTATTAATCCGTTGAACAAACTTATTCATAAAGGATATAAATACAGCATTGTTGTTAAATCTTTACTTCTGGTTTTTGTTGGCAAAAATATTGATCATCTCCTAAAAGCTTTACACCATAACTAAATTTTAACAATTTTTCATATTGGCAGCATTTTGCATTGCACAAAATCATGTTCTTCTTTCATATTTGATGATGTTGTTATGCCAAATCTTTTTAGAAGTATTTCAATTGAAATTTCATATGTAGGAAGGCTTGATATCATAGTCAACGAAAGTATGTCCTTAGCTAGCTTTCGGTAACTGCAAGCATTTGTCCGGACAGTACCTGTGTGTATTGTCTTCATGTTTTATGTACTTCATTGAAAGGGTTCTCGTCTTGATAAGTTGGACTTTTTTCTAGTTTGATTTTTACTGTGAGTCTTTTTGTGTATTTATTTTTTAGCCATTCACCACACATAGGGGGAGGGTTTGGATCCATGAAAACGAGTTTAACCCCACCGCAATTTTTGTGCCTGTCCCAATTCAGGAATATTTTGGTCATTGGCTTATCCTTGTCTTCTTATAAAATTTTAGTTTCTTGATATTTGGGTTATTGGATGTGGTTTGTTTCCATTGACAGGTTCCTCACTGTGTTGAAGACCGTATGCTTTGTTTTGGGTCGTTTTAACCTGGATATGGGATGTTGTCTCCTTGACATTTACCCCATTTCCTTTCTTTTTCATATATATCAAAAATAAACTGCTCTGCAAACCACAGTGTGACACGACCACAGCACATTGAACAGGGGTAGAAATGGAGATCAATCGACACAAATGACTGTGGATATAGTAAAAATGTTACTTTTAATCTGATGGCAAACTGTCAATAATGTACTGAATAATAGTTCAACAAACAATCTAACTTCATTTTCTTTATTTCGATTGACCCCTTTTATCATGTTTATCCACTATGTATAATCAAAGGGGCAAATTGTCAGCTGTTTTCACACGCTTTTTACAGTGCACGATTCATAGTATGCCAAAAACATCGTATGGGAACAATACCGGATATTGGTATTAGGAGTGGTACCGACAACGGAATTGATACTAATTAAGCTAAAGTACGCACAACGAAATTTGCCGCAGCTTAAATCGCTGTAGCTATTTGGTTTTAAATAAGACCCTAATAAAACATATATGTATCATTTTCTAATTTTTTGCCGCTACTCTTGGTATATTTACGGAAATAATCAAAGTTCAAATAAAAATATTTTCCATAGACCTTCATGTTAATTCCACTCAAATTTTAAAGAAATTCGATGTGGGAGTCATTGATGAATGATTTACGCAAACCAACAAACCAATGAAAAGACAACAAATCCATTGCCGATGGATTACTTATTTGCATATAGGGTGCTTGTTTGTTGTTTATTCGGGTGGCCAATGAACAAACAGAATTTTTATTTGTTTACTAATTTACATAAAAATGTTTAGGTAAATCTGAGAATAAAATTTGCAGAACCAATATCCAGTTACCGTTTATCCTTATTAAAATAAATTTGTTTACAGGTAAAATGTTTTTGATGACACTTTGTTAAGTAATTACATAATTAATTTTTTGCTTCGCAATCGAGATTAACTCCCGACCCACGTGCTTTGGTTAATCGATAGACCCCAGGGCATTATAACAATAATTACAGGTGTTCAGTTAACCAGGTATTACTCCCTCTGTTTTCGACTCAAATTTTCTGTCAAAATAACATAGGAGAGTAATGGAAAACTTTTTAACCATTTGTTGTAAAATTATGGTAATGCATGGCATGAAGCGGCAAAAAATTAGCTTTCCATTGGTGTATGCCATGCCATCCTTTAATATTTACTCAATAAGATATTTGGAGAAAAGTCGCGGCAAATTTCGTTGTGGCTACTTTAGTACCAAGTTTATTGTACGGTAGCAGTTCAGAGCTTTAAGGGAAGTAACTCGACTGTCAAAAATGTAATGTGGAAAAAATAACCAGATTTTTGTCATTGCCAAAGAAGAGTTCAGTTAAGAAAATGTAGGTGAACTCAATGTTAAAAATAATGATATTATGAAACAAACTGAAATTTGCCACAGCCCTCAATTAAAGTAGATTTTAATTTAAAATTGTTGATGAAATATATTTAAACTTTCAAAACAATGATAATTTCAAAAACTGACTTAAAATGACCTTACCGTAAGTAGCTCTATCTCTGATTGACAGGTAATTAATTAGTCATCAAACAAACCACTGACCGTATTTGCTTCCCGGTGGATGGGGGGAAGAGGCACTGCCCGGGGTAGCATTTCAGCCGAATTGTCTAGAATGGGGTATTTTTTATTAATTTTGTTTTGAAAGGGGTCTAATTTTCTTGTCTATAATGTGGTTTCTAGGAGAGTATCTGGTAACATTCATGTCGTGAAAACATTTTGTCAGCCACAATAAGTTGATAAAAAATTGCATTTTAACAACTTAATTGACTAAATGATTGGCATACTGGCTTGAAATGTTGATAAATGATATTTGTTCTGTAAGAAGGATTCTATATTTTTATTTTATTTAGACACATATTTGTTTAGAATGGGGTATAGTAATTCATCAAATTTTGTCTAGAAAGGGGTCAGGGTTTTGAACCACCGGAAGAACATCACCGTAAATTTTAAGACCAGGTGCCTTCCCGGGATTTGTTTATGTCGAAACATGAACAAATAAAGGGATGTAATGTATGGAGTAAATATACTAAGGACAAAATCCGTATAAATACATGGTAAGATTAAGTAAATGGAACAACGCTTTCATTGTTGTTCTCTATCTTGAAGTCACCATGAGGCCTACAACAAAGAGCAAACACTCTTACATCATAGTAAGTTCCCAGCACCGGGTTAAACGGAATTTACTTGCTAAATGTTGAACAACGCTACATCCATTCCCTGTTTTACATCATTCTTGTCATGGAGGCGGGTTGTCAAGAAGCATAACATCACAAACACTGTCATCTGTTGCCCGACAAAGGGACCAATTGACATAGTTAAGACATTTCTGTGAAATGGTTCAGTAGATAAAAAAAAACTCAAAGGACAATACTAATAATAAAATAAAGCGCAATATATTTATTTATTCATAAATGCACATTTATGCCCAAGAGGGCTGATGGCATGGGAAAAATACAAATCAAAATACATTACACAAAAAGAAAAGACAAAATACAATAAACTTATGCAGTCTGGGAGTCCACTTTCCTCAGTATCAATGACTTTTTAATAAATGGAGCAACATACTGCATGCATTCAAAAGACGACCTTAATTTTTCAAGTTGAAGATTATTGTTAAGTTTGTAAAATTCTAGGCAAATAAGATCAGTCAGAATCGTTTAGATGCTGCCGATGTCTACTGAAATACATGATGATTCTTTACCAAACCCATCTGGAAGTTTTGAGTTTGATTTTTCTTCCGTAGTGCGACAGTGTTTTACCAGCAAACTAGGCTCCTTGAGCTAGTCGGCAGTTTAGCGGCGAGCACTCCTTGACCCATCTTTCTAAATTACTTTTTCCCCTTTTACTTTTCAATAGTGCGGTCATGGAGTAAGTAGTCTACCTGTTGGGGTTTTATTCGTATGTTTATTATACTATAAGGAAACGGGACAGAGAAAGGGGAGGTTTGGGTACCCATTAACAGGTTTTAAACCCTGCCGCTGGCTTTTGATAGTGCCGTTACCAAGTCCGGCTGTCCCGACTTCCTATCGTTGTTAACTTTTGTCTTTTGCTTTTTATTGTGATTTTTCTTGTGCAGTTCCGTGGTTCATTGTGGCATGTGATTATGTTTTCGGCCATTGTAGGTGTTTCCTGTTATCTTTTTATTCTATTAGACAATAATACTCGGTATTTGTCGAGTACTTCAAATACAAATTACTGATAAAATGAGGGGGTGAATATTTGAAATGTTTGAAAGATATGATTTTTGTATGTTTCATGCGACTTGTATTGTGTTCTTAATTGTACTGTATTGCTATGACTCTAACGAGTCTTTTGTCTGCAAATAAAGATATTATTAATATTGTTCACCTCTAGTTGAGGACCTTCAGGCGACATCAAGATGTAGACAGGAATAAAAGCCCTGTCCTTGATAAACTGGAGTTTTCTATATATCGTGTGCGTTTTTGTCACATGTACATTCACTCCATATCCTTTCATTTTTCCTATCATACTAAAACTTTTGGCTATAGTTGTATAGCAAATACATTTATGACGGCAGTTTTAGATTAACTTTCCGAGACAATTTTTAAAATAGGTTAAATTGACGTCAGATATCAGACAACATATTGCATAAAGCTAAAAATAATGTATCTGGTTAAAGAACTGGAATACAATAACTTAACAGGAGGTGTTGTCGTGCAAAATGTAAAAAAAACACACAAGATTTTACATATGTTTCCAATGACAATCTAATAGTAGTATTTTTTAATTATACTCCATAAAAGAAGAAAACATATACACATTTTAGTGAAAAGCACAACAGCTTGATTGTTACGAAAAGCCATAAATAAGGCATGCTATTCAAAATTATTATGAAAGCAAAATTGATTAAGTTGTTATTAAGTTATGATTAAATATGTCTGAAGTTTTGACAGCTGTAAATTGACAAATTGATGCATACTTTTATCAATGGGGTCGAAATGCGTATCGAGGACATTTAATTTCTATAGATGCGACTCGATTAAGTGCCTTATTTGGGTCAGCGTGCATCGTTTTGCAGTCAATTTGTTATTGACTTAAATAATGCATTTAATCGAGTCTCATCTATAGAAATTAAATGCCATTGACATAAATAAGGAAATTCTCGATACACACTTAGGCCCCAGAGTTTAGTTTTTAGTGTGTTTTCTTGTAACTTGAAACATTGTACAGTATGTTACGAAATTGAAACATTGCATACCTTGGAACTACAGAAACACCGGCAGTAGAATACAGAAGGAACATGGAATCTTCCGTAAATGGCTGTTTTCCATGTAAGACAGCCCATAGAAGACAGGATCACGTGAAGCCGTCTTACACGGGTAAACGTCCAATCCAACGTTCCGATTTTGTCGGCGTCGTAATTGTTACCATAGTAAACGCCGTGAATTATTTGACGTTACAGTTGAAAAATCCACAAGAAATGGCAAGTTTTACTTTCCTTTGGTTTGTTCATTGTATTTTACAGAAGAAATAGCTTCTTACACTCGACTAAAATTAAAGATCGGGATATCTTCCACTTGTGGGAGAAATTCTTCGTCTTTTTCCCTCGTTACACTCGGGGAAAAGACGGAATTTCTCACACTCGTGGAAGATATCCGTTATCTTTTATATGGTCTCGTATTAAGAAACCATTAATCTGGTTAACAATAATCAAAGTCCCGATACATGAGAGAAATGAAAACACACACAATAAAAAAAAAGAAACAAAGGCATGAGAAATTGGGGCACATGTAAAGTACAATATCTAGAGAAACTGAAACATTTTCTTTTATTACCTTATAAAATTATTTTCCCATTATAAAAGAAATGCATTAGTTTTCGCTATTTTTTCAAAAATGCCCCGATTTCTTATGGGAGGATCAATTCTTGTGAATTCCGGGCAAAAAGTCGGTGATCTATTGCCCGGGGAAATTTTACAAAAACTATTGCCCCGGGAAATTTTACAAAAACTATTGCCCGCAATATTATGGATAACAAGGATAGGTTGTTTTTAACAATTAATTTCCATGTTAATCTTTACATATTCGCTTTAAAGTTTCATTTCTTGTTAATTGGACCAAAGTTTGATTTCACCTGTTAAAAATTTATGTTTATAAATCATTAGAACTCAGAAATTTAAATGCATTTCATGAATAAATATAAAGTAAAACTGACAAGTTTTGAATAAAATTTAATTTGTCATGAAAACAACTTCTCTTTGCCCAGTTTGGAATAAAAATTGATTCGTCGTGAAAACAATTTCTCTTTGCACAGTTATGATTGAAATTTGATTTGTCATGAAAACAACTTCTTTTTGCTTACATGAGATATGATTTTGCTAAAATAATTTTATAAGGTAATAAAACAGTTATATAATGCATATTTGGGCAATAGACTAGAAAATTTTGCCCTCGGTGTCAGAAACCCCCTAGTGTTCCATTGCCCTCGGCTGTTGGCCTCGGGCAATAGAACACATGGGGATTTCTGACACCTTGGGCAAAATATTCTAGTCCATTGCCCTCATATGCATTAAATAACTGTATACTATCTAAAGAAATCAAGACATTGATCACAACTTGGCTGTTTTGTTGTCAATTTTTATATTTCAGAAGAATTCATCATTTTAAGTCATAATATGCAGCAATTAAGCAATTTCAAATCCAATTCCCCATGAAAACATATAAAAAAGCTTAAAAATTAAAACAAATGTAACAGGAATTAATTATTTCCTGTACACAAATAAATGAAAAATGTTGAAGATGGAGCCCATTTCCTTTTAAATTGTGCAATAAATGAGACTTACAGACGTAAACTTTTTGAAACTATTGTAAATAAACACCCTGAATTTAAAAATATGTCTTCTTTCGAGAAAAAAATAAATATATTTTAACTCCAGGCATAACCTTTGATCGGCTGTATGCACATTTATAAAACAATCATTAGAATTAAAAAAGGGTCCACACCGGTCAAAGAGTCGACTGAATTATATTGCAGTTTATGTTTTTTAGTTTAATTTTATTTTGTTATTCTTGTGTTTATGTTGTATATATGTTTTGTATTGCTTGGTCCCCAAGGGGCGTAATTTTGAAATAAATAAATAAGTAATGCGTTTTCGTGATGAATCGTGTGCGTGCGATATGTAATGGTGCGATATGTCATGGTGCGCTGTAAGCACGTACGGTGTGCAAAAAGAAAGTTGACAGGTGTGAAAGTGTTTGTTTAGATTGCTAAATATAATAAAATGTAACAGATATTAGTCTTATAGGGATGTAAATTTTATTTTTATACTCGGGAGGGTTTTAATTGTTTGAAATATCAACCCAGTGGAGCATATGATAAACCGATAACCAATGCCGGAGACGGAAAATTAAAGGAGTGGTAATCTGGCTTGTGGTTATCTTTATGTTGTAATTGTCTACTCCCTAGGAGACCAGTGACTTTGTCAGGCAATGGATGACAGTGATTGTAAGAGCACTTTGACCGCTTAATTTATGTTTATTTACGATCCCGCATCCATAACCAGAACAGACATGGATGTAGTGTCGTTCGACATTTAGTAAAAAGGTCCTCTCAAACTGGTGCTAGGGTCAGTCTTGAACTTACTATGAGGTATGACCAAGCTCATTATTGAAAGCCTCATGGTGACTTCAAGATGTAGAACAACAAATGAAGCGTTGTTCCTTTGCTTGGTTCTACCATATTTTACGAAAGGACATGGAGTAAATGAACATGAGACCATAAGACATATATTTACTCCAACTGCAATAATTTTAATGTGCTGTATGGCCATGTATTTTTAGTACTTTCATGTACATCTGCACCATAATCCTTCCTTTCCTTATTTATTTGTTTTTTTTCGCAGTTTTCCGGATTTGTTTTTAAACCGAGCACTTGTGGCTATATAGTTCAGTGTAGGTTTTGGAAATTTGTGTGTAAGAAGGCAGCCGCATCAGGAATGTCAAGCATAGGCACATATCAAGTGTTGTAACACGGCCGAAGGATGACGATTAGCAAACTTTTGTTTATGTCGACTATGTATAGTAACTCGGTCAGGTCCGGTTTCTGTGTCGAACATTAACCAGCGTCCATGATTGTTCAAAATCGCATGCGAAATTAGTTTAAAGACAAATTATGAAGTGGTCCTGGCATTTTTATACATTAAACTATATCTGATATCATTTTCTTGATTCTAGATTTTCTCGATTTCTGGTAATAAAATGATAAGTTTTTAGAGCTTCCAAAATATTTGTAAAAAACACAGCTCTTATTGCCTTAAGTATTTTGGCTCGGTACACGTGAAAACTGTTTGCAACGAGAGCAAGATTTCACAGCGGGGGCTTTCAATGAAATGAATTCCACAGTAAAATTCTTCAATGTAGTGTGAGCCCCTCAAGGCTTAAACAAAAACGAGGGATAGAGTCCTGGCTTTACCTCAACACAATTATTGATCGAACCTTTCAAACTAAAACGGATGTTCATCAAAGTCATCATTTATGAAAAGGAAAATTCATTTGTGAAAACTATGCACTGTAACTTAGTTTTTTTATCCCCTAGATCGAGGCTCGTGCATATTTTTTTCACCTGTGTGTCTATCTGTGCGTCTAAAACTTAAACCTTTACTATAACTTTTAAGATATGTAGGATAGACTATTCATACTTGGCATGCGTATAGGTCTTGTCAAGAGGAACATAAATATGTAAAAAGATAAAGGTCAAGGTCACAGAGGTCATAAGGGGAGAAATTGGGTGTTTTTGCATATATAACTGTATAATCTTAGGGGACGACCATTTGATTCTGGGGGGGGGGGTG
>MJUU01021998.1:14695-42975 GCA_002080025.1 Modiolus philippinarum
AAAAAGGCGGGAAAATTAAAAGTGCTCCAAATTGCATGAAATTTGACAGAAAGGATGTGTATTAAGGGTAGAACATATTTTAAGGTAAACAATTTGTTAGGATGGCGATCCATGGGAGGTTTGGGCGACTTTTGTGTTTCGCTTTGCGAACACAGTTATTACTTGTTATTATTATTATTATTATTCTTTATTATTCCAGCCAAAGTTTGTCCGGTTAATTACTCAGCGATGCATGATCAGAAGTTCATCAAACTTGACATAAAGTTGGATCACCATATGAAGATATGCGTTTTAATATTTTTTTTTTTCAAAATGGAAGCCATTTCAAAGATGGCCGCCAAAATACGTCAAAATTTCAACGTTGTCTGATTTCAACGAAAATTTATTTCTAGGTAGATTTTGATGCTGCGAACAAGCTGGAATCATCGAATTGGCTGGCATGGGCGACATCAGCTATTGCTTGCAATTGCAAATCTAGTTATTATTATTATTATTATTATTCCAGCCAAAAGTTGTCCATGTAATTACTCAGTGATGCATGATCAGAACTTCATGAAACTTGGCACAAAGTTGGATCACTATTTGAAGATGTGCGTTTGAATATTTTTATTTTCAAAATGGCCGCCATTTCCAAAATGGCCGCCATTTCCAAGATGGCCACCAAAATACGTCAAAATTTCAAATTTGTCGGTAGATTTTGATGCAAATCTAGTTATTATTATTCTTTCCCTTTCTTCTCGGGTGAACTTGTCCATTGAAAATCTCAGAGACCATAAGACCTAGAACTTTCAAACTTGGTAGCATATTAGCCCCCAGTATCTAAATGTGCAAACATTAAACATTTTTTCAAAGGGGGTCCATTAAGGGTACTTTAGGGGGTGTCAAAAAGGGGTGGGGTCATCCTATAGTAACTCTATGGAAAAATGAAATTTTGAATGTTTTCACTGTATCTCAAAAACTATTATACCTAGCTTCGTCAAAATTCATCTGAAGGTTGTGTGTGATGTCAGACAGATTTACAGTATTGGGCATTCCAAAAAAAAATACGGTTGCCATGGAAACCATACCAAAAAATTGAAATTTTGAGAACATCGCATTTACTGTTGATAATTGTATTTTTATTACAGCTATATGTTTTACATAGATAATAAGGGAAGACCCTGCCATTTTTTTTTGAAACAGGGTATCAAATGGGTTTTAATGGATAATTGAGCATTTGGTTGCCATGGAAACCAAGCCAGAAAGATATAATTTTGAGAAAAACATGTTTATGTTTAGATTTCATGTATACGTATAAAGTAAATTATAAGGGGAAACCCTGCTCATATTTTTTAATTGTATTTTTACTACAGCTATATGTATTACTTAGAATATAAGGGGAACCCCTGCCCAAATTTTTTTTTGAAACAGGGTTTTAATTGGGTTTTAATGGATAATCGAGCAATTTGGTTGCCATGAAAACCAAGCCAGAGGGCTATAATTTTGAGAAACACGTATTTTTTGCTGTGTGTTATGTTTGGATTTTCAACTATTTGTAGTAGAATACTGAAGGAACAAAGCACAAGATTACACAAATCAAAGTCCAGAGACAAGTCAAAAGCAAGAACACCAAAAGACTGAAGACCAAAGACACCACATGTCCACAAAACACACGAACATTACATATTCAACACGAAAAACTAAAGCGCTAACAGTGCGAACTCTCAATAAACAAGAGTGACATCAGGTGCTCCGGAAGGGTAAGCATGTCCTGCTCTGTGCACAGCACCCGTCACACTGTCAGTGGGTCAATCCAGGGTAAAGTCAAAACCGGTAATGTCAAATCCGGAAAGACGCGAATCTAGCTGAAAATGTTAGTTTTTATTTGTGACACTGACATTTCATATCTATCTTTGATGTCGTGGAGACGGCCATATAATTTCTGAAGGGACGAAAGTAACAAAGGCTGAACATATCCCTGACTCAGCAGTTTTTGTGACAGTGCTTTTGCTCTTTCCACAAAGTCACTGTATGTACTGCACGCTCTACAATAACGAATTAATTCTGAAATATATACTCCATATGCTGGGGATGCAGGTATATTGCTGCAGAGAAAGGGAAAGTTCACAATTGGAAAGTCAAAATCATCACGTTTGTCATATAATCTAGTGTTCGACAATGTATAACAAAAGGTCAAGGTATGAAGCAGAATCGGGTGTATCGGTTGTCTCTTTAATTTCAAGTTCATTGGGGTAGATACGATGTAAATATTCTTTAAATCTTGGGTTATTAAGAGAAAGTACATCGTCTATATATCTGAAGCTGAAATTAAAAGTCTGGGCTAGTTGTTTTTGTTTCTGTTGTATCAGCCCTTGTAAAACTTTGCTTTAAATTATAGGGGGAACCCCTGCTCAAATTGTTTTTAAAAGGGGGTTTTATAATGACGAGGAATCCGATATGGGAGTTTGTTTGGGAGACTTTTGTGTTTCGCTTGCGAACACAGTTTTTACTTTTTATTAAGTCTCCCAAACGAAGTTGGGAGACTTATTGTTTTTGTTGCGTTTCTTATTATTATTTTTCTTCCATCCTTCTTTATTCCGGTCGCAATGAACTTGTCCGAACCAGATCTGAGAGACCAAAACACCTAGAGCTTTGAAACTTTTAGAATGTTAGCCCCATATATCTAGATGTGCAATCAGAAAAAAGGTTTCTAGGAGGGGTCCATTTAGGGTACCTTCGAGGGGCTCAAAAAGGGGTGGGGTTGTCCAATGTTAACCCTATGGGAAAATGAAATTTTGAACATTTTGCACCATATTTCTCACTGTATCTCAAAAACTGTTAATACTAGCTCAATGAAACTTCATAGGAAAGATGTTTGTCATGTAAGAAAGAGTTCCATGGTATCGGAAATTTCAAAATAACAGCCGTTGCCATGGAAACCGTACCAAAAGATGGAAATTTTGGGAAAATAGTAGTTTTTGTTGTTAATAGTTTCTTGATTACAGCATGATGTATTACTTAGATTTTAAGGGGAACTCCTGCCCAAATTTTTTTTGGAAGGGGGTTTAAAATTGATTGTTATGGATGGGGAAATCTCAAAATAACTATGGTTGCCATGGAAACTAGCCAAAAAACTTAGAATTTTGAGAAAATCGTAATTACTGTTGATAATTGTTAATTGTTGTATTTTTCTTTATAGGATGTTAGCCCCATATATCTAGATGTGCAATCAGGAAAAAGGTTTTCAGGAGAGGTCCATTTAGGGTACATGTACATTTGGTGGGCTCAAAAAGGGGTGGGGTTGTCCAATGTTAACCCTATGGGAAAATAAAATTTTTGAACGTTTTGCACCATATTTCTCACTGTATCTCAAAAACTTTTAATACTAGCTCAATGAAACTTAATAGGAAAGATATTTGTCATGTAAGAAAGAGTTCCATGGTATTGGAAATTTCAAAATAGCACCGTTGCCATGGAAACCGTACCAAAAGATGGAAATTTTGGGAAAATAGTAGCTTTTGTTGATAATAGTTTCTTGATTATAGCATTATGTATTACTTAATTATTATTAGATTTTAAGGGGAAAATCTGCCCAAATGTTTTATGGAAGGGGTTTTAAAATTGATTGTAATGGATGGGGGAAATCTCAAAATAACTATGGTTGCCATATAAACTAGCCAAAAAACTTAGAATTTTGAGAAAATCGTAATTACTGTTGATAATTGTTAATTGTTGTATTTTTATTACAGCTATATGTATTACTTAGGTTAAAGGGGAGCCCCTGCCCAATTTGTTTTTTGAAACAAGGTAAAGATAATGGTGCATTTGGTTGCCATGGAAACCAAGCAAGAAACCCATAATTTTAAGAAAAACGTGCTTTCATTTGATTTCAGCAATATGTATAAACTAATTTATAAGGGGAAGCCCTGCCCAATTTTTTTTCTTGAGGGAGTCTCGTAATGCCTTTGAAATCCGATATTGGAGTTCGTTTGGGAGACTTGTGTGTTTCGCTTGCGAACACAGTTATCACTTGTTATTATTATTATTCTTCCATCTTTCTTTCTTCTCGTCTCAATGAACTTGTCCCAAGCAGATCTCATACACCATTACACCTAGAGGTTTCAAACTTGGCATACTATTGACCCCATGTATCTAGATGTGCAATCATTAAAAATTTGTCAAAAGGGGGTCCATTAAGTGTACTTTTATTGGTATCAAAAAGGGGTGGGGTCGTCCTATAGTAACCCTATGGGAAATTGAAATTTTTAAAGTTTTCCACCATTTTTTTCACTGTTTCTCAAAAACTATTAACACTAGCTCCATGAAACTTCATCGGAAAGGTGGGGTCATGTAAGAAAGGGTTACACAGCATTGGAAATTTCAAAATAACTACTGTTGCCATGGAAACCATACCAAAAAATGGAAATTTTAGGAAAATCGTAGTTTCTGTTGATAATAGTATTTCAATTACAGCAATATGTATTTCTTAGATTATAAGGGGAGCCCCTGCCTATGTTTTCTTTGGAGAGAGATCTGAAACTGGATATAATGAACAAAAGAGTATTTGGTTGCCATAGAAACAAAACCAAAAGCACATTTTTTTGGAAAATTAGGTTTACTGATAAAAAAACAAGGAATTTTGAGAAATAAGTATTATTTAGATTATAAAGGGAACCCCTGCCCGATTTTTTTTTTTTTTTTTTTGAAAAGGTATGAAATTGTTTGCAATGGACAATAGAGCACTTGGTTGCCATGGAAACAAAACCAGAAGCATATTTTTTGTTGAAAAATTGAGTTTTCTGATAAAAAAGGAATTTTTGAGAAATATGTATTAAGTAGGTTATAAGGGGAACCCCTGCCCAAATTTTCTTTGGAAAGAGATCTGAAATTGGATGTAATGAAAAAAAGAGTTTTTGGTTGTAATGAAAACAAAACTAAAGCATATTTTTATGGAAAATTAGGTTTTCTAATAAAAAACAAGGAATTTTGAGAAATATGTATCACATAGCTTATAAGGGGAACCCCTGCTTACTTTCTTTTTGGAAAGGGTCTGAAATTGGTTGCAATCAACAAAAGAGCACTTGGTTGTCATGGAAACAAAACCAGAAGCATATTTTTATTTGTTGAAAAATTGAGTTTTGCGATAAAAAAGGAATTTTGAGAAATATGTATTACATAGGTTATAAAGGGAACCTCTGGCCAATTTTTTTTTTCGGAAAGGGTCTGAAATTGGGTGTAATGGATAAAAGAGCATTTGGGTGTCATAAAAACAAAACCAGAAGTTATTATTGTCTTATTTCTTTTTGTTTGTTTGATTAAAAAAAAGGAAATATGAGATATATGTATTACATAGGTTATGGGGGGAACCCCAGCCCACATTTTTTTTTCAAAAGGGAGTCTCGTAATGCCTTGGTATCCGATATGGGAGTTCGTTTGGGAGACTTTTGTGTTTCGCTTGCGAACACAGTTATTACTTGTATTATTATTCTTCTATCTTTTTTATTCTCGTCCGGATAAAGTTATCCGAAGCAGATCTCAGAGAGCATTTGACCTAGAGGTTTCAAACTTGGTAGAATATTATATGTATATAGATGTGCAATCATTAAAACATTTTTGAAGGGGAGTCCATTAAGGGTACTTTTCGGGTTACTAAAAAGGGGTGGGGTCTTCCTATTGTAACCCTACTGGAAAATGAAATTTATTCTCCACTGTTTTTCAAAAACTAGAAACACTAGCTCAATGAAACTTCATGGGAAAGTTGAGGGTCATGTTAGGAAGGGTTCCACAGCATTGTAAATTTCAAAATAACTACCATTGCAATGGAAACCATACGAAAAATGAAATTTTTTTTTAAAATAGTAGTTGCTGTTGATTAAAGTATTTTAATTGCAGCAATTTCCTTAGATTATAAGGGGAACCCTTGCCAAAATTTTTTTGGAAAGGGTCTGAAATTGAGTGTAATGGACAAAAAAGCATTTGGTTGCCATGGAAACAAAACCAAAAGCTTATTTATTTTTTCTTTTTGGAAAACCAGGTTTTCTTTTAAAAATAATTAGGAATTTTGAGAAATATATATTACATAGCTTATAAGGAAGACCCTTGCCCAAATTGTTTTTGGAAAAGGTCTGAAATTGGGTGTGATGGACAAAAGAGCACTTGGTTCCCATGGAAACGAAACCAGAAACGTATTCTTTTTTTTAAATTGAATTTTCTGATAAGAAAAAGGAATTTTGAGAAATATGTATTACATAAGTTATAAGGGGAACCCCTGCCCAAATTTTCTTTGGAAAGGAGTCTGGAATTGGGTGTAATGGACAAAAGAGCATTTTTTTGCTATGCAAACAAAACCAGAAACGTTTTTTTTTTTTTGACAAATTGAGTTTTCTGATAAGAAAAAGGAATTTTGAGAAATATGTATTACATAGGTTATAAGGGGAACCCCTGCCCAAATTTTCTTTGGAAAGGGGTCTGAAATTGGGTGTAATGGACAAAAGAGCATTTGTTTGCCATGCAAACAAAACCTGAAATTTACTTTTCTGAAAAATCAGGTTTTCTGATAAAAAAGAAGGAATTGTGAAAAATATGTATTACATAGATTTAAGTAAAACCCCTGCCCAAATGTTTTTGGAAAGGGTCTGAAATTGGGTGTAATGGACAAAAAAGTACTTGTTTGTCATGGAAAAAACCATAAACATATATTTTTGTAGAAAATTGAGTTTTCTGATGAAAAAATGAATTTTGAGAAATCTGTATTACATAGGTTATAAGGAGAACCCCTGCTCAAATTTCCTTTGGAAAGAGGTCTGAAATTTTTGTTTAATGGACAAAAGAGCATTTGGTTGACATGGAAGCAAAACCAGAAACTTATTTTTTTGTTGAAAAATCAGATTTTTTTTTATAAAAAAAAGGAATTTTCAGAAATATGTATTACAAACCTGATAAGGGAAACCCCTGCCCAAATTTTCTTTGGAAAGAGGTCTGAAATAGGGCGTAATGGACAAAAGAGCATTTGGTTGCCATGAAAACAAAACCAGAAGCTTTTTTTTGTTTTTTTGTTGAAAAATCAGGCTTTATCATAAAAAAAGAAGGCATTTTGAGAAATATGTATTACATAGCTTATAAGGGGAACCCCTGCCAAATTTTTTTTGGAAAGGGTCTGAAATTGGGTGTAATGGACAAAAGAGCATTTGGTTACAACGGAAACAAAACCAAAAACTTATTTTTTTGGAAAATCAGATTTTCTCATAAAAAATAAGGAATTTTGAGAAATATATATTACATAGCTCATAAGGGGAACCTTTGCCGAAATTTTCTTTGGAAAGGGTCTAAAATTGGGTGTAATGGACAAAAGAGCATTTGGTTGCCATGGAAACAAAACCAGAAACCTATTTTTTCTTTTAAAAATAATTAGGAATTTTGAGAAATATACATTACATAGCTTATAAGGGGAACCCCTGCCCAAATTGTTTTTGGAAAGGGTCTGAAATTGGGTGAAATGGATAAAAGAGCACTTGGTTGCCATGGAAACAAAACCTGAAACCTATTTTTTCTTTGTGGAAAAATTGAGTTTTCTGATAAGAAAAAGTAATTTTGAGAAATTTGTATTACATAGGTTATAAGGGGAACCCTGCCCAAATTTTCTTTGGAAAGGGGTCTGTAATTGGGTGTAATGGACAAAAAAGCATTTGTTTGCCATGCAAACAAAGCCGGAAACTTACATTTTTGAAAAATCAGGTTTTCTGATAAAAAAGAAGGAATTGTGAGAAATATGTATTACATAGATGAAAGGAAAACCCCTGCCCAAATGTTTTTTGGAAAGGGTCTGAAATTGGGTGTAATGGACAAAAAAGTACTTGTTTGTCTTGAAAAAAAAAACATAAACATATATTTTTGTAGAAAAATTGAGTTTTCTGATGAAAAAATGAATTTTAAGAAATCTGTATTACATAGGTTATAAGGAGAACCCCTGCTCAAATTTTCTTTGGAAAGAGGTCTGAAATTGGGTTTAATGGACAAAAGATGGTTGACATGGAAGCAAAACCAGAAACTTATTTTTTTGTTGAAAAATCAGATTTTTTTTTATAAAAAGAAGGAATTTTGAGAAATATGTATTACAAACCTGATTAGGGAAACCCCTGCCCAAATTTTCTTTTGAATGAGGTTTGAAATAGGGTGTTATTGACAAAAGAGCATTTTGTTGCCCTGAAAACAAAACCAGAAACTTTTTTTTTTTTTTGAAAAATCAGGCTTTTTCATAAAAAAGAAGGCATTTTTAGAAATATGTATTACATAGCTTATAAGGGGAACCCCTGGATTTTTTTTTTTTTTGGAAAGGGTCTTAAATTGGGTGTAATGGACAAAAGAGCATTCGGTTACAACTGAAACAAAACCAAAAACTTATTTTTTGGAAAATCGGATTTTCTGATAAAAAATAAGGAATTTTGAGAAATATATATGACATAGCTTATAAGGGGAACCTTTGCCAAAATTCTCTTTGGAAAGTGTCTAAAATTGGGTGTAATGGACAAAAGAGCATTTGGTTGCCATGGAAACATAACCAAAGCTTATTTTACTTTTTCTTTTTTTTTTTGGACAATCAGGTTTTCTTTTAAAAATAATTAGGAATTTTGAGAAATATATATTACATAGCTTATAAGGGGACCCCCTGCCCAAATTGTTTTGGAAAGGGTCTGAAATTGGGTGTAATGGACAAAAGAGCACTTGGTTGCCATGGAAACAAAACCAGAAACCTTTTTTTTTTTTTTTTGAAAATTGAGTTTTCTGATAAGAAAAAGTAATTTTGAGAAATATGTATTACATAGGTTATAAGGGGAACCCCTGCCCAGATTTTTTTCGGAAAGGGCTCTGAAATTGGGTGTAATGGACAAAAGAGCATTTGTTTGCCATGCAAACAAAACCAGAAACTTACATTTTTGAAAAATCAGGTTTTCTGATAAAAAAGAAGGAATTGTGAGAAATATGTATTACATAGATATAAGGAAAACCCCTGCCCAAATGTTTTTGGAAAGGGTCTGAAATTGGTTGTAATGGACAAAAAAGTACTTGTTTGTCATGGGAACAAAACCATAATCATATATTTTTGTAGAAAAATTGAGTTTTGTGATCAAAAAAGGAATTTTGAGAAATCTGTATTACATAAGTTATAAGGAGAACCCCTGCCCAAATTTTCTTTGGAAAGAGGTCTGAATTTGTGTTTAATGGACAAAAGAGCATTTGGTTGACATGGAAGCAAAACCAGAAACTTATTTTTTTGTTGAAAAATCAGATTTTTTTTATAAAAAAGAAGGAATTTTGAGAAATGTGTATTACAAACCTTATTAGGGGAACCACTGCCAAAATTTTCTTTGGAAAGAGGTCTGAAATAGGGTGTAATGAACAAAAGAGCCTTTGGTTGCCATGGAAACAAAACCAAAAACTTTTTTTTGTTTTTTTTTGTTGTTGAAAAATCAGGTTTTATCATAAAAAAGAAGGCATTTTGAGAAATATGTATTACATAGCTTATTAGGGGAATCCCTGCCAAAATTGTTTTTGGAAAGGGTCTGAAATTGGGTGTAATGGACAAAAGAGCATTTGGTTGCAACGGAAAGAAAACAAAAAACTTATTTTTTTGGAAAATCAGATTTTCTGATAAAAAATAAGGAATTTTGAGAAAAATATATTACATAGCTTATAAGGGAAACCCCTGCCAAATTTTTTTTTTTTTTTTTTGGAAAGGGTCTGAAATTGGGTGTAATGGACAAAAGAGCACTTGGTTCCAATGGAAACAAAACCAGAAACGTATTTTTTGTTGTTGAAAAATTGAGTTTCTGATAAGAAAAAAGGAATTTTGAGAAATATGTATTACATAGGTTATAAGGGGAACCCCTGCCCAAATTTTCTTTGGAAAGGGGTCTGAAATCGGGTGTAATTGACAAAAGAGCATTTGTTTGCCATGGTATCAAAATCAGAAACTTATGATTTTGTTGAAGTATCAGATTTTTTTTTTATATAAAAGAAGGAATATTGAGAAATATGAATTACAAACCTTATTAGGGGAACCCCTTCCCAAATTTTTATTGGAAAGAGGTCTGAAATAGAGTGTAATGGACAAAAGAGCATTTGGTTGCCATGGAAACAAAACCAGAAACTTTTTTTTGTTTTTTGTTTTTGTTGAAAAATCAGGTTTTATCATAAAAAAAGAAGGCATTTTGAGAAATATGTATTACATAGCTTATAAGGTGAACCCCTGCCCAAATTTTTTTGGAAAGGGTCTGAAATTGTGTGCAATGGACAAAAGAGCACTTGTTTGTCATTGAAACAAAACCATAAATCTATTTTTTGTAGAAAAATTGAGTTTTCTGATTAAAAAATAAGAATTTTGAAAAATATGTAGTACATAAGTTGTAAGGGGAACCCCTGCCCATTTTTTTTTCTTCGGAGAGTCTCGTAATTCCTTGAAATCCGATATGGGAGTTCGTTTGGAAGACTTTTTGTGTTTCGCTTGCGAACACAGTTATCACTTGTTATTATTATTAAGTCTCCCAAACGAAGTTGGGAGACTTATTGTTTTTATTATTATTCTTTTTCTTCCGTTTTCCGTCTCAACTTTGTCCATCAGTTTTCTCAGACACCACTGATCCAATCTTCATCAAACTTCACATGATGATACAACCTTATCCCAAGATGTGCATTCCAGTCTTGGAATTTTCAAAATGACTACCGGTGCCATGGAAATGGTAAAAAAGGAGGGAAAATCAAAGTTCTCAGAATTGGAGGAAATTTTACAGGTAGGTTGCCTTACATGTGTAGAATTGAGTTCTAGTCTCCAAGACTTCAAAATGGCGACCGATGCCATGGAAATGGTTAAAAAAAGGCGGGAAAATCAAAGTGCTCAGAACATGCAGAATTGGATGAAATGTTACAGGTAGGTTAACTTACATGTGCAGAATTGACTTCTGGTCTCCAAGACTTCAAAATGGCGACCGGTGCCATGTAAATGGTAAAAAAGGCGGGAAAATCAAAGTGCTCAGAATTGAATGAAATTTTACAGGTGGGTTGCCTTACATGTGTAGAAGTGACTTCTTGTCTCCAAGACTTCAAAATGGCGACTGGTGCCATGGAAATGGTAACAAAGGAGGGAAAATCAAAGTTCTCAGAATTGGATGAAATTTTACAGGAAGGTTGCCATGCATGTGTAGAATTGACTTCTGGTGTCCAAGACCTCAAAATGGTGGTCTGTGTCATGGAAATTGTAAAAAAGGCAGGAAAATCAATGTGCTCCGAATTGGATGAAATTTTACAAGAAGGTTGCCTTATATGTGTAGAATTGACTTCTGGTCTCCAAGACTTCAAGATGACGACCGATGCCATGGACACGGTAAAAAAGGCGGGAAAATCAAAGTGCCAAGAATTGTACGAAATTCTACAGGAAGGTTGCCTAACAAGTGTAGAATTTAGTTCCGGTGTCGAAGACTTCAAAATGGCGACCGTTGTCATGGAAACGGTAAAAAGGACGGCAAAATCAAACTGCTTAGATTTGGATGAAATTTTACAGGAAGGCTACCTAGCAAGTGTAGAATTTAGTTCCGGTGTCCAAGACTTCAAAATGGCGACCGTTGCCATGGAAACGGTAAAAAGGCGGAAAAATCCCAAGTGCTCAGAATTGCATGAAATTTGACAGGAAGGTTGTTTTAAATCTGTGGATCCCATCTAAGACCTTTGAATTCTGATATGGGAGTTCGTTTGGGAGACTTCTTGTGTTTGCATCCAAACACAATTAATACTAGTTATTATTCTTCTTTCTTTCTTCTCGTCCGGGTGACCTTGTCCGAAAAAGATCTCGGAGACCATTTTACCTACAGCTTTCAAACTTTGTAGGATGTTAGCCCCATATATCTAGATTTGCAACATACAAAATTTTTTTCAAAAGAAGGTTTATTAAGGGTACATTTGTGGGGTTCAAATAGGGGTTGGGTCCTCCATGTTAACCCTATTGGAAAATGAAATTTTGCATTTTTTTTGCCACTTTTTTTCACTGTATCTCAAAAACTAAGATCACTTACTCCATGAAACTTCATGGGAAAGGTAAGTGTCATGTATAAAAGGGTTTATTAGCATCGGAAATTTCAAAATTGTTACCGTTGCCATGGAAACCATACAAAAAATTGGAAATTTTGGGAAAATAGTACTTTTTGTTGATAATTGTATTTTAATTACAGCAATATGTATTACTTAGATTATAAGGGGAACCCCTGCCCAATTTTTTTGGAAGAGGGTTCAAAATTGATTGTTATGGATGGGGAAATTTCAAAATAACTATGGTTGCCATGGAAACCAGGCATAAAATTGGAAATTTTGAGAAAATTGTATTTTCTGCGTATAATTGTATTTTGATTACAGCAATATGTGCTACTTAGATAATAAGGGGAACCCCTGTCAAAATTTTTTTGGAAGGGGGGTTTAAAATTGATTGTAAAGAATGGGAAATTTTCAAAATAACGATGGTTGCCATGGAAACCATGCAAAAAATTTGATATTTTGAAAAAAAAATGTATTTTCTGCTTATAATTGTATTATGATTGCATGCAAAAAATTGAAATTTTGAGAAAACGTATTTATTATTGATAATTGTATTTTCATTACAGCTATATATATTATTAAGGTTATAAGGGGAACCCCTGTCCAAATTTTTTTTGAAATCAAATATAAAATTGGTTATAATAGATAATAGAGCGTTTGGTTGCCATCGAAACCAAACCAGAAAGCTATAATTATGAGAAAAACACATTTTATGATGTGTGTTATGTTTTGATTTCAACTATATGTATAAAGCAAATTATAAGGGGAACCCCTGCTCAATTTTTTTTGAAAGGGGTTTTATTATACCCAAGAATCCGATATGGGAGTTCGTTTGGGAGACTTTTGTGTTTCGCTTGCCAACACAGTTATAACTTGTTATTCTTCCATCTTTCTTTATTCTCGTCGCAATGAACATTAAAAATCTCAGAGACCATAAGACCTAGAGCTTTCAAACTTGGAAGCATACTAGCCCCATATATCTAGATGTACAGTGAGCAAAATTTTTCAAAAAGGGTCCATTAAGTGTACTTTTGGGGGTGTCAAATAGGGGTGGGGTCGTCCTATAGTAATCCTATGGGAAAATGAAATTTTGAATGATTTTCATCATATACTTCATTGTTTCTCAAAAACTCTAAACATTAGCTCCATGAAACTTCATGGGAAAGATGAGGTCATGCAAGAAAGGGTTCCACAGCATTGAAATTTCAAAATAACTACTGTTGCCATGGAAACCTCATCAAAAAATAGAAATTTTCGGAAAATAGTAGTTTTTGTTGATAATAGTATTTTGATTCCAGCAATATGTATTACTTAGATTATAAGGGGAACTCCTGCCAAATTTTTTTTGGAAGAGGGTTTAAAATGATTGCAATTATTAAGAACATTTCAAAATAACTATAGTTGCCATGGAAACAAGCCAAAACACTTTTGAGAAAATCGTAATTACTGTTGATAATTGTTAATTGTTGTAGTTTTTATTACAGCTATATGTATTACTTTTGTTACAAAGGTAATAACCCCTCCCCAATTTTTTTTGAAACAAGGTATGTAATTGTAAAGGTTAATATTGCATTTGGTTGCCATGGAAACCAAGCAAGAAACCTATAATTTTAAGAAAAACGTGCTTTCTTCTGCATGTAATAATTTGATTCCAGCAATATATATAAACTAATTTATAAGGGAAACCCCTGCTCAATTTTTTTAGGGATTCCCGTAATGCCTTGAAATCCGATATGGGAGTTCGTTTGGGAGACTTTTGTGTTTCGCTTGCGAACACAGTTATTACTGGTTATTATTAAGTCGCCCAAACGTAGTTTGGCGACTTTTTGTTTTTGCTCCGTTTCTTATTAAGTCGCCCAAACGAAGTTTGGTGACTAATTGTTTTTACTCTGTTTCTTATTATTATTATAGTTATTCCTCAATGGATTTTTAATGAAACATGGCAACAATGTAGACAACCACCCCAAGATGTGCAAGAAGGTCTTTGAATTTCCAAAATGACCACGGTCATTGGTCACTTTGAACTTTGACCTCAAATCTTGTGATTGGAATATCTCGAAAACTGTAAATGATAGCTGATAAATGGTTAAGGCAAAAATGTTTATTAGGCCATGACGGACCTTCGTTACATTTGGACCGAAATTCTATGATGCACCGTTCAAGAGTTATGCCCTTGAAAGTTTCGTCACCTCTTTTAGCATGTTTTTTTTTTTTCTCGAAAACGGTAAGAGATAGAAATTTGAAACCTTTTTCATTCAACTCATGAAAAAGAAAGGAAATGGGGTAAATGTCAAGTAGACAACATCCCATATCCAGGTTAAAACGACCAAAAACAAATCATCTAGGGGCCACCATATGGTTTTCAACACAGCGAGGAACCTCATTACATATAGTAAGCCCTAAATGGCACCGAAAAGGTAAAAAAAGTGAATAAATCAATGGAAACAAACCACATCCAATAACCCAAACATCAAGAAACTAAAATTTTATAAGAAGACAAGGACAAGCCAACGACCAACACACCCCCGACTTGGGACAGGCGCAAAAACCGCGNCCCCCCCCCCCCCGACCCAAACCTCCCCCTACGCGCGGCGAACGGCCAAAAACAAATACACAAAAAGACCCACAGTAAAAATCAAACTAGAAAAAAGCCCAACCCACCAAGACGAGCACCCTTACAATGAAGTGCATAAAACATGATGACAACACACACAGGCACCATCCGGACAAATGCCCGCAGTCACTGACAGCCAGCCAAGGACACAACCTCCGCTGACCACGACACCAAGCCTTCCTACACATGAAATTTCAATTGAAATACTTCTAAATAGATTTGGTATAACAACATCATCAACCACGGAAGAAGAACATGACACCGTGCAATGCCAAACACTGCCAATATGAAAAATTGTCTAAATTTAGTTATGGTGCAATTTAGGTGATATGTGTTACATTTAAAAATGCCAAGGTCAAAGGTCATTGGTCACTTTGAACTTTGACCCTGGACCTTGTTTTTGTAATAACTCATAAACCGTAATAAATAGCTGATAACATGGCAAAAATGTGTGTCTTGTTAAGATCTACATTTGTTACATAGGGTCCAAAATTATCGGACCAACCGTTTTCGTTTTATGGACCGAAAACCGATTTTGATGTCCGAATTTTGCGTTTTTGCTTATAACTAAAATACCATTAAAGATACTAAAAGACATTCACGTACAAAATGTTCAGGAAGTCTGGACCTTCAAAATGAGGTCAAGGTCAAAGGTCAAGGTCACAGCACTATAGCTTTATTTCACGTTAAAGATTCAATAAATGTACATATTAAGCTTTGAATGTAGGTTTCATCAATGAATCAATAATGAAATCATTATGACGCAACTTCCTTTCTGATACAATCCAGTACATATACTAATGAAGTGTAAACCTGGTAATCTAATTACTACTAACACTGATAGACAAAAAGATAATGAGTTTATGACACTAGTTCTTACATACGGAATAGAAATAAATATTTCAAAACACATTATTACAATCATTGATGATAAATATACAACACAGAATTTTTTCAGAAAGCAATTTGGTATGAAATCTGGTTTGGGTGACTTGTGTTTGCATGCGTTATTAAGTCTCCCAAACGAAGTTTGGGAGACTTATTGTTTTTGCTGTGTTTCTTTTTATTCTTTTTATTATTAAGTCTCCCAAACGAAGTTTGGGGAGACTTATTGTTTTTGCTGTGTTTCTCATTTTTATTATTATAATTATTTTACTCCTTCTTCCGTTTTCCGCCAAAAGTTTGTCCCACCCGTTTCTCGGTAACCAGTCATCCAATCTTTATGAAACTTCATAGGATGATAGATACCGATGCCTAGATGGTCTTTTTGGTCTTGGAATTTACAAAATGTCGACCGTTGCCATGGAAACGGCAAAAAAAGGCGGGGAAAATCAAAATGCTCAGAATTGGATGAAATTTTACAGTAAGGTTGTCTAACATGTGTAGAATTGGGTTTCTATCTCCAAGACTTCAAAATGGCGACCGTTGCCATGGAAATGGTAAAAAAGGCGGGAAAATCAAAGTGCTCAGAATTTGATGAAATTTTACAGGCAGGTTGCCTTACATGTGTAGAATTAACTTCTGGTCTCCAAGACTTCAAATTGGTTCTTGTTGCCATTGAAACGGAAAAAAGGCGGATATATTCAAAGTGCTCAGAATTGAATAAAATTTGACAGGAAGGTTCCTGAGAATCTTTGGATCTCATCTAAAGCCTTTGAATTCTGATATGGGAGTTCGTTTGGGAGACTTCTTGTGTTTGCATCCAAACACAATTAATACTAGTTATTATTATTATTTTTATTAAGGTAGATAGACAGTAATATTCATACCCATGAGATTTTGTTGTAAGTCGGCACAATTGAAGAACAAATCCGACTTACCTGAAATCAGTAATAAAAAGTATGGGTCACCATGCTTGCTTTTTCTAGAATTTGGTTCAAAGTTTGCTCATTTTTAGCCATTTTTCACCATAATTTACAAAGAATGCACGGGGAAAATATGGCAAAGCAATTTTTAGCTTAATAGAAATGAACTTTTTATCCATGAGAATTTGATGTATTTTTGTGAACAGATAGTTTATGATGTAATTTATTGGTTACAATTATAAAATGTAGATGTCACCATGCTTTTAACAGAGATATTTTGCAAAGTTTTCGGAGAAAACGTTATTTACGGGAAAAGAGAGTTAATTTGCGGCAAACTAAACAAAATGTGACGTTTCACATTCGTCATTCGATTATGACGTCACAAAGGAAAAGTCGTCATATTACTGTTCCGGCACGAAAATCAAACCTACCCCGTATCCGACTCTTTATTTTTCTAATGCGCGATTGAATTGCGCAGCGCAACAGTGTCTATCTACCTTAAGTCTCCCAAACGAAGTTTGGGGAGACTTATTGTTTTTACTCAATTCTTATTATTCTTTTTACTGGTCCAATCTTGACCAAACTTCATAGGAAGGTGAAACCCTATACCAAGAAGTGCAATCAGGTCTTTGAATTTTCAAAATGGCACCGGTTGCCATGGAAACGGCAAAAAAGGCGGAGAAATGAAAGTGCTCAGAATTTAATGAAATTTTACAGGAAGGTTGCTTAGGACATGGGTAATTGGTTTCTGGTCTCCAAGATTTCAAAATGGTGACCGCTGCCATGGAAACGCCCCAAAAAAAGGCGGGAAAATGGAAACGGCAAAAAAGGCGGGAAAATGAAAGTGCTCATAATTGGATGAAATTTTACATGAAGGTGGCTTAGGACATGGCTAATTGGTTTCTGGTCTCCAAGACTTCAAAATGGCACTGGTTGCCATGGAAACTGCAAAAAGGCGGGAAAATGAAAGTGTAAAGAATTTAATGAAATTTTACAGGAAGGTTGCTTAGGAATTGGTTTCTGGTCTCCAAGATTTCAAAATGGTGACCGTTGACATGAAAACGCCAAAAAAAAAGCGGGAAAATGAAATTGTTCAGAATTGGATGAAACTGTACAAGAAGGTTACCTACGATGTAAGATATTGGTTTCCGCTTTCCAAGACTTCAAAATTACGACCGTTGCCATGGAAACAGAAAAAAAGGAGGGAAAATCAAAGTCTTCAGATTTGTTTAAAACTCAATAAACAGGATGCATAGGTTGTGAGGAAGTGATTTATAGCCCTGATTTCTGATTTGGGAGTTTGTTTGGGAGACTTTTGTATCAGCATCCTGATACAGTTATAAATTATTATTAAGTCTCCCAAACGAAGTTTGGGAGACTAATTATTATTATTCTTTTTCTTCCGTTTTCCGTCTCAACTTTGTCCATCAGTTTTCACGGACACCACTGATCCAATCTTAACCAAACTTCACAGGATGATAGAACCCTATCCCAAAAAGTGCATTCCAGTCTTGGAATTTTGAAAATTACTACTGGTGCCATGGAAATGGTAAAAAAGGCGGGAAAAACAAACTGCTCAGAATTGGATGAAATTTTATAGGTAGGTTGCCTTACATGTGTAGAACTGACTTCTGGTCTTCAAGACTTCAAAATGAGTCGACCGTTGCCATGAAAATGGTAAAAAAGGCGGGAAAATCAAAGTGCTCAGAATTGGATAAAATTTACAGGTAGGTTGCCTTACATGTGTAGAACTGACTTCTGGTCTCCAAGACTTCAAAATGACTACCGGTGCCATTTGAATGGTAAAAAAAGGCGGGAAAATCAAAGTGCTCAGAATTGGATGAAATTTTATTGGTAGGTTGCCTTACATGTAAAGAATGACTTCTGGTCTCCAAGACTTCAAAATGGCGACTGGTGCAATAGAAATGGTAAAAAAGGCGGGAAATTCAATGTGCTCTAATTTAGGTGAAATTTTACAGGAAGGTTGCCCTGCATGTGTAGAATTGACTTCTGGTGTTCAAGACCTCAAAATAGTGGCTGGTGCCATGGGAATGGTAAAAAAAGACGGAAAAATCAATGTGCTCAGAATTGGATGAAATTCTACAGGAAGGTTGCCTAACAAGAGGAGAATTTGGATCCGGTGTCCAAGACTTCAAAATGTTGACCGTTGCCATGGAAACGGTAGAAAGGCTGAGAATCCCAAGTGCTCAGAATTGCATGAAATTTCTCTTTCTTTCGTCAATGAACTTGTCCCACCAAATTCTCGGAGACCATTGGTCCAATCTGAACCAAATTTTACAGGATGATGGAACCTCATCCCAAGATGTGCATTCCAGTGTTGGAATTTTCAAAATGGCCGCCGTTGCCATTGAAACTGAAAAAAGGCGGGAAAATTAAAAGTGCTCCGAATGGGATGAAATTTTACAGGAAGGATGTGTAAGAATTGGAGAAAATGTTTTGTGGTTGAAAATTTTCAAAATGGCGGCCGTTGCCATGGAAACTGGAAAAGGCGGGAAAATTGAAAATGCTCCAAACTGCATGAACATTTACAGAAACATTGTGCAAGAAGTAAAGGAGATACAATGGTCAAGTGTGAATTCATGAAAAAGAATCCACGAGCCGGAGGCGAGTGGATTGTTTATCATGAATTCACACTTGGCCATTGTTTCTCTTACTTAAACCATTGTTGAGACATTTATGTAATCAAGAGATTAAAAGGATTATGGCCTATCTAATTACTGCATTGTTATCTTCGTACTATATATGTCTTAATGAACGAAATAAGAAAAAGAAGGGAAACGGGGAATGTGTCAAAGAGACAACGACCCTAAGGGGAGCAATAACAACTCAAAGCCACCATACGTTCACTCAGTATCAAAGAAGAATTATATTGATGAAGTTGTTCTAAAAGTCTGATTTTAACCGATATCTAATACTCAGATAAACTTCAATTGTGGTATTTGTATTTTTCAAAGTGAATCGAAAGGGCATTAAATTCAGTAGAAAAATGTCGGTGAATAGTGTTGAACCTCTAAACCTCATCAAAGAAGAACGAAAAAGAGAGAATAACGTAAGTTTTATCTGTATAATGAAATACTTTCTGCCAAAACACATTTTAATATTTTTAACCCCAGGGTAATACTTGCACGAGGAAATTGCAGGGGAAAGCAGAGAATAATTTGTTGTTATATTTTATTTTACTCGAGTCACTTTTCTTATTGGAAATAAATAAAAAAAATTAACAAGAAAAGAAACATGATGTTTAATTGTATATAGAATCTTTATCCCCCCCNCCCCCCAAAGGAAGAAAATTGACAAAATGACTATTCACTGAGCTGTACGTATTTGAAACGTCTATTTTTAAACAGTGGCGGATCCAGCGAGGGTCAAAGGAGCACGTCCCCCTTGCACTAGTGACCTTTTTTCATATTGAACAAAAAAAGTAGAAGTTTGTTTCTTTAGTATCTTTATTAAAACAAATTATTAAAAACATCATATTCAGGGTACATTGTCACGACTTGACAAATAAATGACAGTTTAATATCCACGTACCTGTAATTCAAATTTAGTGAATTTTAAAATAAGTTGAAGAACTGTAAAATAAGACTTCGTAATTGTCAACGTTTTCATAACATTTCGCTTCTTTTCATTTGGTTACATTCAGCAATTCTTACCATTTCGGCAATTTATGTGTCATTAATACGGATCATACAAAAACTCTAAGATAAGGCCATGAAAAGATAATTCATAGATTCTCATCTATTTGTGTCTCAAAATTCTGGGCGGGTGGGCGACTTTCATTTTATATGTTTATCATTTTGTGAAAAATGCTTTAATTTATAAGAAATGTACCAAATTTGCCAAAAAATCAGAATAAAATTTGTTCAGGCATGTAAAAAAATCGGGCTAGAAGGGATGAAAATCTAGGATATACTTTTTTTTCATTATGGCCTACTGTTACTTTTTTCTAAACAGTAACACATTAAAATAATTGAGCTAGGAATATAAAGTTCAAGTCCAATTTTAACTATTCTAAAAACCTTTTCCTTGCTTAGGTCACGATCTCCTGAAATTCTTGTTTAACAGGAGAATTGCCAAAAACTTACGGTTCAAGGGAATAACATGGGCTCTTGACCCCTAGGCTCACTATGGTTCCGGGCTCTAACACAAGGGCCCGGGCTCTGAAACAAGAGATTCGGGCTCCAACACTAGGCTCCATGCTCCACTCATAGGAATCTGGGCTGCACATGCATGGGTTCCGGGCTCTCAGAGAGCTTGGGATTTCGTGTTATTACCCCTGGTAATGATATTTCAACGTTTTGCTTTGTCAAAGGCCCTTTTTAATAAGCAGCTAAGTGGTACAGAAAAAATATTAATTCATGAAAAAAGTGTACAAGCCGAATATTTCATTTAATTTTCTTTCTACCAAATGCATATATTCTTGAAGAAATAGATCATCTCAGCACAGCTGGTAAAGCCCGTTATCTATGACTGTAGATCCAGAGGGGGGTTTCCGCAGGTTAGAACCCCCCCTTTTTTCTGGACAATCATGTATTTCTTTGTATGAATATCCTGATGTTTTGTTTAAAAATACCTTCAAAAATGTTCGCGTCTCGCTCCGCTCAGCGAAATTTCCTTTCATTTGTAATTGGACCCCCTCTTTTCTAATTGCCTGGATCTGCGCCTGGACCGTGCTTTTCACCACATTTGGATGCAGAATTTTGTAACTGGAGAGAACTCGTAAAAGATTAAAAAAATATTTTTTTTGATGTTGTGAAGAAAAGATCGAATTCAAATTTCCGCGTATTTATCAGATATTTATTTTGAATCTAGTTGTAGGAAATATAAATAACCATACAACATGTACAATATGTGGTTACATCACTGAGGTTAGTTTTAACGACCCAGTAAAGCACGGACCGTTGGATTTCCGGGGTTGGGCTGGGATTTCTGGCCCCGGTCTATGCTAAGAAAATCTCCAACACCAGCACCTGGGTTAAAAAAATAATCTAGCCCTTGCGTTGATCATTAGAAAAAACACTCGCCCAACAAGTAACAAATTTCCTAGCATGCGGTCCAAAACGTTTCCCAGATCAGGTGAAAATCCTAGCCCCCCCCCCTTCCGAAAATCAATAAGATCCGTGCCTAACGAAAGAATCTCAACACTCGATGCGAACAAAACTATTTCGCTTGATCGGACAATCAGTTCGCAGTGAAATGCAGTAACATACATTTCCCCGAAGGGAGTTTTTAAACTTTAAATTGGAGATAACAATAGAGGGTAAGCCATGGGTTCTTTAAAAAGAATCCATAGTTAATACAATAGATGACGTCACAACAATGGTTTAAGTGTAGAAGATATTTTGAGGTCAAAAATTTTGAAAATGGCGGCCGTTGTCATGGAAACTCAAAAAAGGCGGGGAAATTCAAAGTTTATCAAACTGCTTGAATTTTTACATTATAGTTGTATAGAAAGTGTAGAACTAATTTTGGGAGTTAGAATTTGCAGTGATGCTGATCAATGGGGGGTTTGGGCGACTTTTGTGTTTCGCTTTGCGAACACAGTTATTACTTGTTATTATTGCATCTTTCTTTATTCTTGTCGCAATGAACTTGTCCATTAAAAATCTCAGAGGCCATAAGACCTAGAGCTTGGTAGCATACTAGCCCCATGTATCTAAATGTACAGTCAGAAAAACCTTTTCAAAGGGGGTCCAGTAAGGGTATTTTTGGGGTGTGAAAAAGGGGTGGGGTCGTCCTATAGTAATCCTATGAGAAAATGAAATTTTGAATGATTTTCATCATATACTTCATTGTTTCTCAAAAACTATAAACACTAGCTCCGTGAAACTTCATGGAAAAGATGAGGACCATGTAGGAAAGGGTTCCACAGCATTGGAAATTTCAAAATAACTACCGTTTCCATGGAAACCATACAAAAAAATGAAAATTTTGGGAAAATAGTAGTTTTTGTTGATACATGTAATACTATTTTGATTACAGCAATATGTATTACTTATATTATAAGGGGAACCCCTGCCCAAATTTTTTTTTGGAAGGGGGTTTAAAATGATTGTAATTGATGTGGAAATTTCAAAATAACTATAGTTGCCATGAAAACTTTACAAAAAACATAGAAGTTTGAGAAAATTGTAATTACTGTTGATATTTGTTAATTGTTGTATTTTTATTACTACAGCTATATGCATTACTTTATAGTAATACATATAGCTGTAACCCTTGCCCAATTTTTTTTTTAAACAAGGTATGGAATTGGATGTAAAGGTTAATACTTCATTTGGTTGCCATGGAAACCTAGCAAGAAACCTACATGTATAATTAAAAAAAACGGGTTTTCTTCTGCATGTACCGGTAATAATTTGATTTCAGCATTATGTATAGACTAATTTATAAGGGAACCTCTGCCAAAATTTTTTTGTTGGGGGAGTCTCGTAATGCCTTGAAATCCCATATGGGAGTTCATTTGGGAGACTTTTGTGTTTCGCTTGCGAACACAGTTATCACTTGTTATTATTATAACTATTTTCTTTATGTTCTTCCAATGAATTTTGACCGGGCTTATTTGGGAAAACGGCTCAATATAATCAAATGAAACTTGGCAAGTAGTTAGATCACCATCTCGAGAAGTGCAGGCTACGAAAAAAAAATTCAAAATGGCCGTCATTTCCAAGATGGCCGCCAAAATACGTCAAATTTCCAACGTTGTCCGATTTCAACGATCATTGATTTCTAGGTAGATTTTGACGCTGCGAACAAGATGGAAGCGACATCAGCTATTGCTTGCAATTGCAAATCTAGTTATGTCGTCCCAGACGTAGTCGGGGCGACATATTGTTATTGATCTACTTCTTTATTATTATTATTATTTTCTTTATGTTCTTCCAATGATTTTTGTCCTGGCTTATTTGGGAAGACGGCTTGATGTATTCAAATGAATCTTGGCAGGTAGTTTGATCACCATGATGAGAAGTGCAGGCTACGAAAATAAATTCAAAATGGCCGCCATTTCCAAAATTGCCGCCAAAATACGTCAAAATTTCAACGTTGTCGGATTTCAACGAAAATTGATTTCTAGGTAGATTTTGACGCTGCAAACAAGATGGAATCATCGAATTGGCTGCCAGGGGCGACATCAGCTATTGCTTGCAATTGCAAATCTAGTAATATTATAATAATTCCTCTTTTTCTTCTTCTTCCGGCCATGAACTTGTCCCACCAAATACTCGAAGATCATTGCTCCAATCTTGCCCAAATTTCACAGGAAGATGGATCCCCATCCCAAGATGTGCATTCAAGTCTCGAAATTTTCAAAATGGCCGCCGTTGCCAAGGAAACTCAAAAAAGGCGGGAAAATTAAAAGTGCTTCAAATTGCATGAAATTTTACAGAGAAGTTGTGTAGGAAATGCAGATTATATTTAAAAGTGAAAAATTTTCAAAATGGCGACCGTTGTCATGGAAACTGAAAAAAGACGGGAAAATTAAAAGTGCTCCAAATCTCATGAAATTTGACAGGAAGGTTGTTTATGAAGTTATGAACATATTTCTATAATAAAAAAAAATGTTAGGATGGCGATCCATGGGAGGTTTGGGCGACTTTTGTGTTTCGCTTTGCGAACACAGTTATTACTTGTTATTATTATCATTATTAAGTCGCCTAAACGAAGTTTGGCGACTTATTGTTTTTGCTCCGTTTCTTATTAAGGTCTTTCATCTTTATGTGAAAAACCTTACTGTAATTATTCGGATTATTATTATTTTTTTAAATTTGTTTTTATTCTTTTTCTTCCGCCGCTACCGCTGTAAAAACACTACGCGACATATCATTTGGTGTGATGAATCGACCTCATATTTTTAGTAACGGAGAAAAATTTTGGGGTCGCGACCCCGGTTACGCGTTTTTGACTCCTAAATATGCAAATTTTTCAAAGTTATCGGATTTCCACCAAATTTTGTTTCCAGGTAGATTTCATGGTCCTGATTACAAAACTAGGGGTCAAAGAAATTTTTTGGCCGCCACTGAAATTTTTGTTTTCGGAATATCTCGAAAACGATATAAAATTTCTGAAAACATTATATTGGAAAAATACTCCTCTCATTGAGATCTTCATTTGATACATTTACATGAAAACACTGCGACTAACCGTTTTTTGAATTATAGCCCTTGACGCGTTTTGGTAAATCGTTTTTAGCGATTAACTTTTAAACGCTTACAGATAATACAGTTAACATATATATCTAAAGTGATCAGTTCGAAGAGACTTCAATTTGAGTACAAGGTTGAAGGTCATCGGTGACCTATGACCGTGACCTTTTACCTTGTGTGCGGATAAACTCAGAAACCGTAATAAATAGCTGAATAAATGTAATGAGAAAAATCTTCATCTTCAAGAGACGCAACTTTCTTACATTTGGTCCCAAAAGAATCGACAACTTTTTATATGAGTTATTGTCTTTGAAAGATTTTGAGTTTCCGTTAATGCTAAATACTCCCAAACGATAAGTGGTAGAGACCTGAAACCATCACCATTATTCATGACAATACTTGACCTTTAAAATGATGTCAAGGTCAAAGGTTAATTATGACCTTGACCTTTGACCTTGAACCTTGTTAGTGGATAAACTTGGAACCCGTAATAGATAGCTGATTAAATGTATTGAGAAAAATGTTAGTCTTATTAAGATCTACATTTGGTACATTGGGTCCAAAATAATTGGACCATTTGTTTTGGTCCTAGTGCACAAAACTTGTTTTTCGAGGTCCGATTTTATGTTTTTTGCTTATATCTCAAAAACTATGAAAGATACAAAGAAACTATAGAACAAAAAATGTTCAGTTAAACATGGCCGAAAAAATGGGGGTCCAGGTCAAAGGTCAAGGTCCTTAGCAACAATATTTTTTGCCATAAAGACCTTAACAACCATAGGCAAAAACTTTTGTAATGTTGTGAAGAGGAAATAAATGGTATTCCCAAGTATTCATCGTGAAAACTGGTGAAAGACCTTGCAATTGTTCTCTGAACAATTGCCCTTTTAATTATTATTATTATTAAGTCTCTCAAACAAAGTTTGTGGAGACTTATTGTTTTTGCTGCGTTTCTTATTAAGTCTCCCAAACGAAGTTTGTGGAGACTTATTGTTTTTGCTGCGTTTCTTGTTAAGTCGCCCAAACAAAGTTTGGCGACTTCTTCATGTGTTCTTGTGTTTGCACCGTTTCTTATTATTATTATTTTTCCGCCTCTAAAAATCATCTTGTCCAACCAAATTCTCAGAGATCACTTGTCCAATCATAATCAAACTTCACAGGAAGGTAGATCACTACCCAAAGATGTGCACTTGGGTGTTGAAATTTTCCAAATGACCACCGTCTTTGGTCACTTTGAACTTTGACCCCAAATCTTCTTATCGTATTAACTCGGGAACTGTAACAGATAGCTAATACAATGTAATGAATAAAAATGTTAGCTAGGTCATGGTCGACAATTGTTACATTTAGACCGAAACTCTGTGGTCAACCGTTCAGGAGTTACGACCCTTGAAAATTTCATCATATCTTTTAAGTAGGTTTTTCTCGAAAACGGTAAGAGATAGAAACCTGAAACCTTTTCCATTCATCTTAGGTGATATGTGTTACATTTAGAAATGCCAAGGTCAAAGGTCATTTGTCGTTTTGAACTTTGTCCCTTGATCTTGTCATTGGATTAACTCATAAACTATAATAAATAGCTGATAACATGTAAAGGCAAAAATGTGTATCTTGTTAAGATCTACATTTGTTACATGGGTCCAAAGTTATTGGACAAACCGTTTTGGGCCTATGGACCAAAACCCGATTTTTGATGTCTGATTTCGGGTTTTTTGCTGATAGCTCAAATACCATTGAAGATACAAAGAGACATTCAATACAAAAATTGTTAAGGAAGATATGACCTTCAAAAGGAGGTCAAGGTCAAAGTTCAAGGTCATGGCCAAAAACTTTATTTCACATAAAAGAGTCAATAAATGTACATATTAAGCTTAAACTGTTGATCAATGATGAGAATTATGACGCAACTTCCGGGAAAGACCTGGGAATTGTTTTTGAACAATTGACGTAATAGTTTTCTCAAAAATTGATGGTAAAAATTCAATGGAACTTATATGTTTTTGAGTGTAATTTAAAATTTTGATATAATTACACACAATAGAGGAAGTGCCTTACTTCATAATATATAAATAGACATGATTTTTCTGATGCATCACAAAGTGTGTACAGGTTAATAAAAATACTGTTATCACTGATAGACAGAATCATGACGAGTTTTAAGTCTTAATTCATAAATCGAGGACGCATTGTTCTTTCAGAGAACATTTAAGAATTAATTCTGATTGGGTGACTTCTGTGTTTGCTTGCAAACACATTATCACTTGTTATCCTTATTATTATTTTTCTTCTTCCGTTTTCCGCCTCACTTTTGTCCGAACAAGATCTCGAAGACCATTAGACCTAGGACTTTCAAACTTTGTAGGATAATGGACCGATATATCTAGTTGTGCAAGAAACAAAAATTATTTCAGAGTAGGTTCATTAAGGGTACATTTGGGGAGCTCGAAAAAGGGGTGGTGTCTTCCACGACTTTGTCCACCCAATATCTCAGACACTAGTGATCTAATCTTTACCAAACTTCATAGGATGATGGAGCTTAATCCCAGATGTGTTTTCAAGTTTTGGAATTTTCAAAAAGGCCGCCGTTCCCATGAAGGTAGCCAAAAAAGGCGGGAAAATCAAAGTGCTCAGAATTGGATGAAATTTTACAGGAAGGTTGCCTTACATGTGTTGAACTGGGATCCGGTCTCCAAGACTTCCAAATGACGACCGTTGCCATGGAAACGGACAAAAAAGGCAGGAAAATTCAAAGTGCTCAGAATTAAATGAAATTAGATGTGACGGTTGCTTACACTCTATGGAGCTTATCTTAAGCCTTTGAATTCTGATATGGGAGTTCGTTTGGGAGACTTCTTGTGTTTGCATCCAGGCACAATTAATACTAGTTATTCTTATTTTTTTTCTTCTTCCGTTTTCCGCCTCCAAATTGTCCGCACGATTTCTCAGAGATCAGTGAACCAAACTTCATGAAACTTCAAGGCATGATAGATTTGGATCCAAAGTTGATCCTTAAGTTCTCGGAAATTCAAAAATGGCGATCGTTGCAATGGAAACAGTAAAACAAGGCGGGAAAATCAAAGTGCTCTGAATTGGATGAAATTTTACAGGAAGGTTGCCTTACATGTGTAGGATTAGGTGCCAGTCTCCAAGACTTCCCAATGGCGACCGTTCCCATGGAAACGGTGAAAAAGGCGGGAAAATCAAAGTGCTCAGAATTGGATGAAATTTTACAGGAAGGTTGCTTTACATTTTTAGAATTCGGTTCCGGTCTCCAAGACTTCAAAATGGTTATGGTTGCCATGGAAACTGAAAAGGCGGGAAAATCCCAGTGCTCAGAATTGAATTAAATTTGACAGGAATGTTGTGGATCTCATCTAAAGCCTTTGAATTCTGATACAGTCCCTGGACCAGTCAACATTCCCATTTTTGCGATCCGTCACGAGTCATCGATCCGTCACCGATCAGTCATGATTCAAAAGGCATCCGTCAGATCATTCATCAGTCAGCATTCATCCGTCAGGAGTCATCGTTCCTAAGCCACAGGTTGTTTATATTCGTCATCCGTCATCCGTCACTGTTCAGCATTCAGCCAATCAGATTGCATTAGTCATCCGTCACCCGTCATTTTTTATTTCAATT
>MJUU01022001.1:5527-16683 GCA_002080025.1 Modiolus philippinarum
ATGTGCCACCGGTTTATTACTTCACATTGGACAGCAACCTATGTATGAATGGAATTTCACCGGCTTTTGACTAAAATATCTATTAAAAGCTAATTATACGGAACGTCTGATACATTTTGAATTTGTGGTGGTCCAGCATGAAAAAATCACTTATGTAATAGTATGGATAGTAACGTAAAAAGGTCGATCTACTTTTTATTTATTTATTTTCCGCGCAACAATTACAAAAAATAAATAAATAAAAATAGAAATGGAAAAAAAAAGAAACTTCACGTTACCGTGATCTTTGTGCAGCTATATCTGAATTTTGAACTATTTGATTCAATAGGCTACCTTAGAAAATAACTCAATTTAGTACTTAATACAGCTTTTGGCAGCTGCCACAAAAAATCCTACACTTTGGGTTTTCCGAAAGAACAGTAATGTAATTTTTTATGATTGCTTTTTATTTGATAATTTGCACATTAATGCATGTATATATTCAAGCCCTGCGTTCACCAACCATCCGGATGGAAGGAAGAAGTATTTTTGTCTTCAACTGTGTGATTTATTCCTTGTACCGTGTGTATCCTTATAGATATTTGCTTGTGTATCAATCTGATAGCGTGCAAGACAGTAGTTTGACCGTATGTTTTTTTAACCGAATCACAGTCTCTGTTTCTAGGGAAATAGCTTCGCATTTCACATAGATGCGAAGTTGCTGATATTTCCATATTTCATATTTCAACGATCAACAATAAATATAACAAAAATATATTTCATAAAAATACTATAAATATCAGAAATTGATTGACAGGAAGGAAAGAAACTTACGTTATCCAATAAAATGACTTTTACAATTTTATCCAAAAAATGTTATTTGGCTTAAAGCCGGATTATCCTTTTTAATAAACACTGTCTGTTTCGGTTTGACAGATAAACAATAATTGATAATTAAAAAGGATCTTTGTGACACAACTTTTTGAAACATTTTAGCCGAAAATATTTACGGTTTGATAAAAATAAACAATATTTGTGTAAAAAATCGCTACTTTGTCTATCAAAATAGGATATAAGAATGAAATCGACAAAACATGAAAGAAATAAACATCCAAATAATAATTCTTTATAGAAAAATTAAACCAACAAAATATAATTAAATATAAAATCTATTTCAATTTACGGAAGGACAAAATGATACGGTCATATTTCCTATTCCTATTCCGTTCCTGGCAAAATACATTTCTCAAAACGATGAAAGACTTTTTAACTTACTAGATTTTCATATATACATGTATACATGCGCAATGCATACAATATATACAACGAGATTAATTTGCAAAACAATTCACGAAATGTTAGCTTTTCAAAATCGACTGACGAAATCTCACTTCGGGTATATAAATATAATTCGAAAACAGCATATCTGAATGTCTTCTACCGTTAGAATCAAGAACGAAAAAAGCTGTATTTTTGTTGTCAACGCCTGTATATTTGCTCCACCTAAGACAGTCTCTACTAGAGAAATATCATAATACTTGCAAATCATTTTAATCTTCCATTTGCAATTAAAATTGTTTCAACGGGAAAATTTTCTGTACATAACTTTTTATTCTTCGAGACAAATATTATTTTCATACTCGTGGTATTCCTTCAACAGGTTTGACAATTTGTGGAGATGAGGTATGAATTACGAAATCCGACTCGCAGAACTGAAGTTAACATAAATTGCAAAGACGATGTATGCTATTTTTTTGCAAATTCGTGGAAATGAAGTGCCGCCAAAATCTACTTAAATATACTGACGAAACATGTGTACACAATATAAACAGGTGTTCTATCTTTTATTAGGGACCGACCATTTAACTTGAAGGGGGGCTATGGTTTTTTTCTAAAAAAATATTTTGGATCTGATTTTATGTGAAAAAAATATTTTGGCTGCCAAAATGATGAAAAAAAATTTTCTGTCGGTCCCTTACATTTTGTTAATTTTGTCAATTTTTGTCTGTGTCTTGTTGATTTTCTCAGTGTCATTTATGCAGCTCAGTAAAATAAATTGTGTAATTGCAAAGTCGTCAACACACAGTTTATGAATTCTTTTAATTACCACAAACCCCTGTATTTTACTCATCCTCGCTCAAGTTTATTGATCTGTTACCTTTTCAAAGGGGTTAAAATATAAAGCGTTCCGTGTTTATTTCATGACAGCAACGAAGTTTTTTTTTAAGTTGTGCGAACCGCGTCAAAGTTCTGCAAAGACAGATTTATTCGTTTTTCACAAAGATTGTTTGTAGATAAGATTGTTTATAGATATGTTGTTGTAACAGGCATTTTATCCATGGAAAAAACACCAAGGAAAGTGCATGATTTATTCAGTAAAGAAGGTTATCTGGTAATATCATGTTTGAACCTGCACGGCAGAACGGGAAGTTCCGAAAATGGATGCGTATATGTGGAAACAAAGTACGAAATTACTCAAATTTATATTCTGTATATGACCATTTCAACAACTTACATCTCATGATTCTCTCATCAGTGCAGATAATATCAAATATCGAAATCCATACACAAAGTTATTATTGTGAAAATAGTAATAGTAAAAATATACTGGTTCTTCACCTGTGACGTTTTTTTTTCTAATTTTCTTTTCTTTTTTAATAAACGGGGGATTTTCATTTCATATAGCTATTCAGTTGAGAAAAAAAGCTAGTTGCAATAATACGCCCTGAGGTAAATGAAATATACAAAAGTACATGTACAAAAAATGTACACAAAACAACATATAGAAATTTTGTGACAGTAAGTATGCTTCGGCCAAAGTGGACTTCATTTTCGTAATTATATATTTACTTTTAAAAGAAGTTGCTGACTAAAGTATGGAATTCTAATTTAATATTTGCGTCGGCTTCCTGAATGGTTAATATTTCCTTGGACTAGTATAAATGGTACATTGTATCAGAGACATATAATTAATTATTACATACTTAGTAGAAATAAAAGCGTTTTTGCATGATCAATATGACAGGAAGTAAACTGTCAATATTTTCACACCCCGAGAAAATAATAGCTTATTTTATGCTCCTCGTGCATCTCAGATAAAATAAACGACTTCCGGTCCATATTGGCCTGGGCAAATAAACGACTCCCGGTCCATATCGGCCTGGCAATTCTAAACGTCGGAAGTACGTAATAAAAAGTTTAATAAATGTGCATTTTCATATTGACCTGATTATGTGCATTTTCATATTGACCTGATTATCATCCCTCGACCCATATTGTCCCTCGACCGAACATGCAGATGGTATTGTTTGGTGTTTGATATCGTGAACAGTCTCTTAAAGACGTCGAATTTTTTATATGAAGCATTGCAGGTAAATTCAGGCGACATATTCAGTAGGTGAATCTTTAACGTGAAGTTACAAAAGTGCGATCAAAGTAAATAAAAATTTGAACTATAGACGAATGGAGAAAGTCACTATAAATAATGTACTACTAAATCATCGGTGCACGACAACAGGGATTGTGATGATGAACTAACGCACGATACTAGCGTTCGTGCAGACGAACGAACGATAGCGGAGTAACCAATCAAATTTAATTATTTGGTTTTCAATCGTTTGATTCCTTGCACGAACGAACGTACGCGTTTATCGTGCAGACGAACCATCAACGCAAACGAACGGAAAACGATACACGAGCGAACCAAAAACGATACACGAACGAACGGAAAACGAAAAACGAACGATAAAAAAGACAAGTTAAACGAATCAGGGGGTGTATAATCAAGGAAAAGGCGTCAATGGGAAATTTCTTATACAATTTACATACCGTGGAATGAAACAATCAATTAGGAACATTGTAGTACCACAAAATCCAACATCTATGGCAGATTTAATCGCCAAAGCAAAAACCGCCGAGATGACAGTAAACAAGGGCATTGATGATACCGACTTTGCAGCAACATAACAAAATGCCATCTCATCTCTCCAAAAAACATTCGATGAAATATTAAATACTCATTTTCAATAAGTTTCTGCATTAACATCGGCTCAGCAGTTTAATAATGGTGTTAACTCTTATCAACCGCAAACTAATAATGTTCAACAGTCGTTTCAGATGCCTCGGAATCAAGTACAACCACAGCAACAGCAACAAAGATACCAGACAACACAGAGACATATAAAAAATGGTATGAACAATGGTATGAGACCGAACAGAAGCTGTAAAGGTTGCGGTAAGTCCTGCAAGTCAAGGTCTATATGTCCAGCAAATAATCAAAATTGCCACTATTGTAATAAACCTGGTCACTTTGTTTCTGTTTGCGAAAAGCAAATCCGAGATATGTCACATAGATTTGGGCAATAGGGACTCGGGCCTACCTTTAGACCAAAGTCTGGGGGTGGGGCACAAAGATATTGCAAAAACAAAGCGTGAGTGCTTTACTATTACATCCTTGGATTCAGAAAAGTGCACGACAAAAATATTAGTAGGTAACGTTAGAACAAAAGCCTTAATAGATACGGGTGCTAATATTTCGGCGGTAAATAAAGATTTCCTTTCCAAAACACCCTTTGCCACCAAACCATTAGATCGGATCATTGTCAAACAAGTCTTGGCAGCCAATGATTTAGGTAAAATCACAATAAATGTTTCCAAAGGAGCTCTCAAACTTTTTATGTCCTTGACCAACTTCACTATACCCCTATCCTTGGCCTTGATTTTATGAAAACTCACGGTGCATTTCTAAATTTTAGTGATTGTTCTTTAGAATTGAAAGACAATCCAAACAATGTTGTTGGTTCAATTACCCTTGATACTGGTTTGGTTCGTACAAAGAAGGTTGTCACTATTCCAAAAACTCCGAAACACTAATAGGTGTGTCAGTTTCTAAACAAACTAATAACAGCACAGTGTTATTTGAGCCCCTGCAGGCTTCCCACTTTCCTTTAAATAAATTAGCTGTAGCTAAATGTCTGGTAAAAGTACAAAATGGAGAAGCATTGATACAAATACTGAACCGGACAAACTCAGATGTTCAACTGCCAGCTCATAAAATAATTGCCAAGGCTTCTTCTGTCAATACTGATACTATCTATCCTCTTAATGATGATTCCCCAACAGTCAATTCTATATCAAAATCTGATACTTCTAACTCAAACAATGTGAAGCTGATCTGAATTTTAATTTGGAAAACTGCTGTTTAACGCCTGAAGAAAAACAAAAAATACAACCTTCCTTTTAGAAAATAGATCAATCTTTGCCACTTCAATGAAACAGTTAGGATGTACATATTGAAACTATTCCTGGTGCGAGGCCATTTTGCTCAGTTCCATATATGCAAACCCTAAAGGTACGAGCAGAACAAGATAGACAGGTAGCCGAACTTAAAGATCGTGGCATATTGAACCATCTACTTCCAACTGGGCTGTCCCTGTTGTTATGTGCTTCAAAAAGTCAGATAAATGCGAATGGCTATTGACTATAGGAAGTTAAATGCTGTATCTATTCCTCAAACATCCCCCTCCCTCATATAGATAGTGTTTTTGACGCAATAGGTGAAGCCAAAGCCCAATATTTTTCCTGTGTCGATCTCAAGTCTGGTTTTTACCAGGCCCCCCTTAGAGAGGAGAACAAACATAAGAGTGCCTTCATTACACAAAATGGAGTTTTTCAGTTTACCAGGATGCCTTTTGGACTTATGAATAGTCTCATTACATTCCAATCTATGATGTTTCATGTTCTTCGTGGTCTTAACTGGAAGTTTCTCTTGGTCTATGCCGACGACATTTTGATTTTTTCAAGAACATTCTAAGAGCATCTAGATCATCTTTCTCAAGTATTTGATAGGTTACGTCATGCCAACCTCAAACTTCATCCCCAAAAATGTCATTTTGCTGTCAATGAAATCAAATTTCTTTGCTATATTATTTCACGTGATGGTATTAAAGTGGACCCAGAAAAGACTAGTACCATAAATAATGTGTCAGTCCCACAAACACAAAAGCAGCTACGCTCCGTGCTTGGCATGGCAAATTTCTATAGGAGGTTCATAAAAGAATAAAGCAAAATATTGTGTTTCCACGCCATGCCCTTCTCCACAAAGATAAGCCTTTCAAACTGAAATGGGACCCAATCTCTCAAAAAGCCCTTGACACTATCAAGCGCTTGTTACTGATCTTGATAAGGAGTTTATACTCACATGAGATGACTCTGATGTAGCAGTTGGTTTTGTATTAAGTCAGCTTGGTTCTGAAAATAAGGAGTGTGCAATCGCCTATGGTAATAAAACGTTGACAAAAGAAGAGAGAAACTACAATACTTCCGAAAATGAGTGTCTGGCTATCTTGAAAGGAATTGAAGTATATCTTGCCAATAAACATTTCACTGTTATTACAGATCATATGGCTCTTGTTTGGCTCAAATCTGCAAAGCATACAGGTCGGCTTGCCCGTTGGGTTCTTAAACTTCAATAGTTACAGTATGATATTATCCATAGGTCTGGTAAAAGCAACGTTTTTGCCCATTGCCCATTGCTTAAGTCGATAACCCAATCCTCTTGCCACTAACAGTATAGATTCTATCTCTGTAAAATCATCCTCTGAGAATTTTTCAGAGTCTGAAAATTTAGTCAAATATTCACATCCTTTTGAACAATCCCAATCAGTCGATAACATGGGAGCGGAAGTAACTTTCTATTACACTTCAGAACATGCCTAAAACTGTCAAGAATGCCCGACCGTCTCTGTTGTAATTTGTTGTAATTTGTTCTCTATCAGTTTTTAAACATCTTTGAGTTGATGGTCTTCCAAACATTTAGATTTTATCTGCACTGAAGAGACATAAGTTGTCGAAATGCGCATATGCAGAATTAAAGTTTACAGTAACTTCGGTATTAAGTCATTTGTTGTAACCCAAAATGTGCAAAACAAAGTAAACGACAAACCTTCTCTTTCTAAATTACAAAAATAGTGCCCTGAATTCTCTGGAATATACGAATATCTGGAAACGAACGATCTTCAGGAAGATGCAAAAGAAAGAGATAGAATTGTCAAAGAGAGACTTTTGTGCGTTTCCTGTGCAGATAAGGTGGGTGCCGGCCTGGTGCTGCGCACATAAAACGACTATACTAAATAATGAATCTAGGTGCCAACTGCAATCTTGCACACCCAGTTCTCAGCAACAACGACTCTGGTTACCGCGAATAATAATTTAATATGTTCAGCATAGAATATAACAATTTTACAATGATGGTTCTGATCAGTGCGATACTGAAATCCAATCTGCTCAAACAAAATATCAAATTCTATTTATATAAAATTAAATATGCATGTCAAAACTTAACAAGTGTTACTTAATTTGAGTGACAAATTCCATGTCATATTCAAGTCCATTAGCACAAATATGAGAATTAACAAAGGCAAATGATCTTATGTATACCGGAGAAAAAAAATAATCTGAATGTCTTTAAAACTGTAAAGTTAATAAGTAAATGTAAGAGGATTAAAAACGCGACATTTTACACCAAAATATCAATTCAAAGAGTCTAGAAATAATTATGAAATGACAATTTGATTATACTTTCCAAATCTAAATGTCCGAAAGTTCCAAAAATTATTGAGCGAATTGTCCACCATGCCACCATCACAAAGACTGAAAACAGCAAAACCCTTTCCTTTCAATTGGAACGGGGATATTATTCGCATATCTGATCTCATGGTCACGTCTTCCTGAAAAACGCATTTACAATGCCATAATTAAAAATATTATCTGTCCGACTTGCCGTGTTTGAGGCCATCTTATCTGTAAAACTGGTGAAGTCATAATGGCTTCCGGACAAAACTTTTAAAGGAAGGAGATGTTCGTTTCAGTCCATCTATTACTGATATCTGTCTCATTATTTTGTTCCAACTGTGAGGCAGAACATCTCAAATCTGAACGGTTCCTTATCGAATCTACGGATGGCAGCGAAAGACTAACTCAGCTTGAAAAAATTGTAGCAAACCTACATGTATCAGCTACCATTAAACAACAGAGTGATAAACTGAATCTAATTCAACACCTAACAATAGAAAACCAACAACAGCAGACTGAAATTCAACTTCTCGTAACTGAATAACAGCAACTGAAATCTAAGCATGGGGAAGTGGCACTTCGGGTTTATAATCAAGGACAAGACAGCAAACATCAAGCAAATCTCATTCAACATCTGACGACCGAAAACCAGCAGTTGTCGACAACGATCGGACTCCTGACTTCAAATAAACACCAGATGACGTCAGATATTCAACAACCAAAGCAGGGTGTCCAAACTTTCAGCAAGTACTGAAACTAAGAGTATATTAATTGGGTCGTAAGGTAAAACTCGAGAATTCTCAGTAATACTTCAAGCTGATTGGGCATTGGTATGGGAGCAAATGTATATAAAGCAATATAAGGATATAGAAATAAATTCAAAAACAAACACTTAAATAACAAATTTTGCAAACATTACTATCTTTCATTATAAGTTTCTTATTGATTTTCATTTTCTCAGTGATCTAGAAATATATTTCGTACTGAAATGAACAAATCTATTCATTTTCAACCAGTTAAGACGTTGTGAAATTTTAAAATTTTGCAAGAAACCCCCGCTGGTAGATTAATTAACATATACATCAGATGACTATGTCAACAATACCGGCCGAACTTATGGCAGATGGGGACGGAAAGATTGTCCAACCAACAGCTCTGATATTGTTTATTCAGGTAATTTGTCACGCTCTTAATTTGCATATGGATTCATTATGTGGAAAATTCACTGTTTATAATTTCATGAAAATGGCTAGGCAGAAATCCCATTTTCTTGAACCCTTTGAAAACTTTCATTGTTTTCGGGGCGGATAATCCCATGCACTAGAATTTAGCTATTTCATTCGTCATTTTCCTAGATTTTATATCATTGGTAACGGGGTAATGTATTGAGAACGAGTTGATAATGGTCCATACCAAGATTTAAAAAAAAGATGCAGTTGTGTAAAAAGCGACCTCTTGCCAATGGATGTTTGTAATAAGATGTAAGATGTTAGAAACGTCATTAATTGTTCTACTTTATTTTATTTAAAACACAAAGTCGGGCGATTGTATTCCAAATAGATTTGTGAAAAAAAAATAATTTCACACCGGTTAGGATAAGTGAAAAATGATATTCAAATAATATGCTAAATGATGTAAAATTAATTATTCTATTTTGACCTATTGTGATGAAACATAAACAGCCCTCGTGTGTTTGAAAACTTATTAATGTACCATGTACCCGTATGCTATTAAAAATCAATATGACAGAAAGAAATAGATGTTTACATGACATCAAATTGACGTTATCTTCAAAATAACATACAAAATTATCATAGACGCTCTTATAAAATCATGGAATCAGTGGCTTACTTTTGGTTCACTAAGTTAAGCAGACATTTGAACCAACACTAGGCTGCTGTAGCAATCTTAGTTGCAAGGACTGCTCATTGAAAGCAATTATGGAATCGCCATTTATCGGTAATTATGAATTTTCTTTGATCTACAGAGACTAATATTGTCAGTATTACCAAACTGGACACTATCACGAAAATATTGGATCACTGTGACGGCGTCACGTGCAGGTTGCTAAGCTGACGTCATATTTGGTACTTCTTGTTCGAGCTCATACTCGCAATACGTTGAACGAAGAATATTGCAAAGAACAATACATTACCTGTGCTAAAATAGAAATTTCAGCTTATTTTAATATATTATAGAGTTTTATTTATCATTTTGTGAATTACCGATAAAAGAAATATAGGATATTTTGTTTTTGATACGGACTATATCATGGCGTAACGAATCAAGCTCGCCCTAACGGACTCACTTGATACTTGCCGTGATAAAGTCCTTATCATTAACAAAATGTCCTATATTCCATATATCTCAAACTTTGATCTATATGCAATATTCATGGAAATTTATTATAATGTAGGATATGCCGGTGGTGGAAGATACGATGAAAGAGGATCGTCTGCCGAATATGTTTGCTTACCACCAGACCCAGATATTGGCAACCTAAGTGGGAGTGACAGAGGAAGAATGTATGGTGCAGAATACTACTCGAATTTGTTTGGTCATACCGGGTATCACTCAGGTTTCCAGAGATGTTGCCTGTGCTGTATGTAGAACTCGGAAAGCATCCAGTGTTATTAAGATATCAGGAAAGAACCGATGTTATTCCGGATGGAAAATAGAATACTCTGCTTACTTGGCTTCAAACTATCATTCATGGGTATCAGCAGGATTGTATGTGTGTGTTGATAACGAAATTCAGTATATCACTGACAATTATACAACTGACGTTTCTCAATACGGCAAACTTTTTTCTGGGGGTAGTTGCTAAATGTGGATCACTTGAATGTCCGCCGTACAAGAACACTCCTTTAACGTGCATAGTTTGTTCAAATAAAGAGAGAAAAAGATGTTAATTTCGTTGTCACCTTTAATACATTTCAAGAAAAGGCTCTTATAGTCTCGTCATATGATCTCTGAGAATATAAGTGAAACGCTGGAACTGGTTACCCTTTGCCTATGTGGTAAAATGAGAAAAAAAATATTTAATTTTTGGTTCACAGCTCAAATTAAGTATACGATAAATACCAAAGTTTTATTTGATTCATTGACGTTACTAAGAAAACGCGTTATAAAAACTAGAAGTACCGTGGTCCACTTGGCCATAAATGAATACACCCGCTTCCAAAGTGTAATACAATTCTTTAAACAGCTTTCCAGACCAAAGTTGAACCCGTCCCCAATCATACAAGCTAAGAACACAGGAAGTGGTAATACAGCATTAGTTTAATTATAGTTAAACATTAAAGAATCGGCAAATATGAAGTGCTTGCACAACAGACCTTTAAACGGCTTACACATTACAACTCGTTATTATAAACCCACATTCCAAATTTTAAATGATTCCCACCTAAGGAAGCCAAATAAAGTTAATAAACTGTGACGAAAAATTCTCATCCGTAAAGGGTTATAGTAAAACTTCAAAATATTGGCAAACAGGATGTGGTAATACGGCGGCATACTTAGAAATAGCTTACACGTTACAACTCATTTTTGTAAAGCTCCAGACCAAATCATTCCCACCCATACAATTAGAACTGATTCAATAA
>MJUU01022001.1:17596-38615 GCA_002080025.1 Modiolus philippinarum
CGTTTGGATTAAAAATAATAATTTTAACCAATTGGGTTAACACGCTAATTGGGTTAACACGCTAAGAATTTCGGGAAATATTTTTCCTTGCGTCTATTTGTGTGCATTGAAATTGATCGTTTGTTGACTGTATCGTCACAACATTTATAAAATTATAACTACACTTGAGTGGAAAATACGAATAACACAAGATAATCAGACGAAAGTAGGAAGTAAGTAGTTGCCTGGAATTAATACGACGAAGCGATCAAACAATAAGCCTGTTAGCCAAGTTGTTTTTGGTATACATGGAGTGCATTGACAACAAATTGTGGTACCTATCGTCCTGTCAATTCACAGCATACAGTACTTAAATATTTTTGACATACATGTAATATATTCAGTCATGATCGGAAGTCACTATTGAGCGATAAATCTCCTGCTGGAAGGAACATTGTTTTTTCCGGAATTGGAGCTGACAGTTCTCGCAAACTTTCTCCCACGAGTATTCAGAAAATGTCTAAAGTGTTCTCTACGAACCTATCATACTCTTAAGAATTAAGATAAAACGTACTTTTTTATCTTGATAATAACAAAAGAAAAGTGTTCATGGACGCCTAATTCTCCATTTAGAAACTTCATGAATTTGCCAAAGTGACAGTGAAACCTGTTTTAAGAGACCACTCAAGGGTAGGAAAAAGTGGTCTTTTAAAACAAGTGGTCTCTTAATAGAGGTCAATTTCGGTTAGTTTTGCTATGAAGTGCAAATTTTAATTGGTCTCGTAGAACAGGTTGGTATCTTAATACAGGTGGTCTCTCAAGTATACTGTATGTGTTTTCACCATGGACACACAGCCTTTTTTTCTAATTATTTTGTGATATTTTTTAAGGTTTGCATTAGTTTGCTAACGTTTGCGTTGGAAAGCAAACATATGATGAGAAAGCAGCGTTATAAAGCAAACATTTGCAAAATAACACAAACTTTAAAAAATATTTACATAACAAAAATAAAAAGATGCGTAGATTTAATGCGCTTCCGCAATATTCCCTTACTTTAAACATTTTTTTTAATCCACATGGTGCAACTTTCCACCGAAAACATGTAATGCTTCATTATATTTACAAATAATCAAAGAAAAGAGAATGGGGTAAAGTTTAAATGTTAAAAAAAAATCAAAAATTCTTTTGATTTGACTGATTTGAATTATAATTGGTGACCTCCCTTGATAATTACTTTTTTATTGGATCCAAAACATCGCGAGAACACTTAGTCTAATTATTTGATCCAAAATTCTAATTATAACTTTCTGGCTCCAGCAAAATTGTCAATAGATCCGTTTTCAGAGCTTATGAAGGCAGGAGTTTAATATGGACTTTGATGAATTTCTTACATAGTGTACATCCTTGTAATTGCTGAAAACGGAAATGCATGTTAAGCGTATATGCATAACGTCTTTCAACAATTAATTGGCGTGTTCTTATGTTATATTTGGCTTTATATGTATCATCACATTAAAAGAAAAATAAATGAAGAACTAGAACAATTTAGTTCTGAACATTGTCATGCAATGTTCCCACTAGTTAATGTTTGATTTTTTTTTATTGATAAAGAATGAAAAGGGTACAAGTTTGGAACGCAATGAGATTTAGGTTCCCTAAAACGAAGCCCAACAATTTATCTTGTATCCGTGAAAGGGTTCCTTACTTGCACAATAACTTGGGTTTACAGGATAATGCCTAAACTGAGTACACATCTTTTCAAATTCGGTATGAGTGGCACAAAATGCAAAACGACAGCGTATAATTAAAGCTTTTCATTGATATCATCTTTGTTTCCGCCCATATGCAATTCTAATGCATAAGATTTGGTATACTGAACATTTACGTCTTCATATGAGGAGTTGTGTGTTTAAAGGATAATGTATGTTTTGATTCCAGAAATACTGGTCAGAACCAGATTCCCGATTCATTGAATAAACTTGTTACATGCATGCATGCCGGCTTCACAGAAACAAACTGTAAATCTGCTTCATGCTTTGAAAAACTATAACATGTGCCATACTAGAATTATATTGTCGAAAAATAATGAGCCCTTAGAGCTGCAAAATAAATAATATTGCTTATCTTTGTTCATTTAAGAATTGAATGCATTATTTTGAAGCTACATTTGGGTATGAAAGTGTTGACCGAAGGTCATTTTTAATGAAATGCATTAGCGCTTCATGTTGAAAATGTGGTCCGGTCAACACTTTCATAATCCCTATGAAACTTCAGGATAATGCATTCAATGCTTATAATTACATTTAAAACCGAAACATAAAAAAACACAATTTATTAACAGTGAAAGTCATCATGTATATTTCGATTCTATTTTTACAAATTCATCCGCAACGTGAACATGTGGTCAAATGTGTTTCATTGGAACTGCAACTGCAACTTCACATTAATATGCCATGTGATCGGTGTTCACCTATAAAATTGACGGAATTCAAATGAATATGAAACGTAATTATTTATAAATATGTGCCAATTTAGCAGATAGTTTTACTTGTTTATTAAAAAAAAACTTTAGCGGTTAAAAGCAGTACCCCCATTGGAATGAATTATTCATTAGATGCAGACAACATGCATCATATGTATACTATATTGATCAATAACGTTATGTTGCGAATACTTATAGATGGAATGACACTTAAGTTATATAAACCAAAAAAAGTAGTCATTATTTTTTTCTTTAAATAAATGAGTGACATAATTTTCACCTGAGTGATTTTTCCGTCAGCAGGTAAATGCGAATATCTGGATATACGGAAAAAGCACAATAAACTCTAAGCAATGGATTACGATGATATTTTGACAAAAATTGGTGAATTCGGTAAAAACCAAAGAATATTCATCGTTCTTATATCTTTATCAGCCGTCTTTAATGGACTCACGTCGATGGTAATCAATTTCATTTTTGGAGAACATGCACATAGGTAAGCGATATCTTTTTTGTCAAAGTTAAAAAATTCTTGAAATATTAAGATAATAAAAAAACAGAAGAAACGGAGCAAGAGATGGCAAAAATGGTTGGGATGGTAAAGTCCAACATGCTTTTATTTGTATAACATGGGGATCTTTGATGACAGGGTTCATGTATTCAGATAACAGTTGTCAACACAAGTCCTTTTTAAAACCTTTTCCTTGATTATTGCCAATGGGTGGTTGGCAAAAGAAAATATTTTGCTTTTAAATGAATAAATCTATGTAGTACCCAATTTTGACGGAAATATCAAACATGACCACCAAACATCTTCATCAAAATATTTTCAATTAATCCATTTTCAAAAGCAGCTACAAAGACGAAAGTGCGATGAATTAACAAATATTCATAAAGTTTCTTTATAATCACATTGTACCGTCATATCCGGTAATCTCAATACAACGTTCAAGCCTGGGTAACAAGCAGAAATTGTTTATGTTGGCTTTTCAAACATGTTTTTTCAATTCAAACACGACTTTTCATTTCTTGTTATAACTAAACCTGGATGCCAAGTAAAGAATTGATTCTGGATACTGTTTAACCTGATAATAAAGCGTATTTTCCACCAGAGCTTTGTGCTGATAGGACGTATGCTTTTGTTTTCGTTTTTGTTTTATGGCAAGATGTCTTGAACCTAGGGCATTGGCGGCATTCCGTTAATTAAAATCCACCATAAAACGAAATTTAGCGATGCTTGACAAATATTCCCCTTTTGCTCAGATATATTTTAAACACGGCGACCATTAAAGAACGCAGATATTGGAAGACATTTTGACCATTCCCACTAAAATCTTGAAGAAAAACTCGTTTGCAAAAAAAAAAAAAAGATATTTATACTCTTCGGAAAACGTCACCCTTAAAAAGGACGATATTCAAATTAAGAAATCCAATCTTTTTTTAGATGCCAGATTCCAACTTTGAACAAAGATCACTATGGAGACTTTGGAAGTGTATTTTCAAATAAGACAGATGAAATTTACAATGTTACAGAATGCATGGTAGAAATAAATGGATCTATGAAGACCTGTAACCAGTGGGTTTATGATAAAAGCGTATTTACAGAAACTATTATATCTCAGGTAAACATTTTAATGTGTTTTAGATTTCTACTGTAATGCAAAAAGTTGTTTTATAAATAATGGTTTGTCAAATTTCTTTTGGAAAGAGGCTTTAGACACTTAGACTACATATCACTGTATGCATCTATTATATTGATAGAACTAGTATCCCCTGAAATAAAAGCAAATTCCAATGATGGTATTCTAATTGATGATGATGATTCATTGCTTAGTTTAGTCAGTATGCAGTCCTTGCTGAGACCGAATGCAAACGATACTTTTCTTACTTAAAATGAAAGTAAATGCTCACTTGCAGAAGCCGTAACTTATCTTAAAACAAATGCCTCCGAGACAAAAGCTGTTTTGATTGGTAACAAGATATACCTAGATCTGATTTTAATCTCATCTGACTCAAATTTGAAACAACATGATATACTATTATATACTAGGTATTGATATTTCACTTAAGTTTAATCATTGAAATAAATTTGCAAAAATAATAATAATAAAGAAATTTATGGTATTCTCATGAGTTGGAAAAACCAAAAAGTAAAGCTTATTGGGAGAGTAACAATTTTAAAGACACTTGCCCTTCCAAGGTGAATTCATCTTTTCAATTTATTGCTAATTTTATCCCATTTTTTGTTGAAATGATTGTCAATTTCATATGAATAGAAAATCTGAATGAAGATTCATAGGGATTATGAAAGTGTTGACTGCGGGCATATTTTCAACATCAAGCGATATATCGCGATTTATTAATACTGTGCTTCGATCAACATTTTCATACCCCAATTGAACTTCAAAATAATGAATTCAATTCTTAAGTAACAAAATGTGGTCAAGTTTCTCAATTGATCTAAATATATTTCTGCGCATCCCCCAGAAACCCTTATCGTGATGATGAAGGGTAAACAACGGCAGTAAAACGACGAAGAAACAATGGGTATGGTTATCACAAAAGTCAAAGTCCACTGACATGCATGTGACAAAAACTAGAATACAGAAAAAACAAAGACAAAAAAAAAGATTACATGAGACAGCCATAAAGCATGAAAATATACAAACAACATTTTGAAGTAAGGAATTGTGAACATTCTGACTATACTAAAAAGAAATAAACGATAAGAAAACTAGTATGTTTACATATCATTTCATCTACTTGAGCGATATATAATCTTATTTATAAATATCTACTAATTTTTAAATGTCAAGTTTGAAACGCCTTACTTATCTCGTGGACCGCTATGGGGTTTCTGTTTTCGAGATGACAACAGACCTTTCTCTTTACAGCTAAAGTATTTCTTACCTCTACCGAAATTTAACGATACTACGGAGTTAACATGTTCATCACGGTGGGTGTCTTATAAGAAACAGGAGTTGCTTACTCTACCGGTGCACCTGCTTTCACTCGATCCGTGTTGTTCATCTTTTGTATGTGTGTGTGTGTAATCATTTTTCTTTTCTGTGCCGTACACTTCTTATGTCTTTATTTCTCTGTTTTTTCCGATGTTTCCACTGTCCTTGGAAACTGCGTTTTAAACTGACTGTTTGGTTCTAATTTACTTTATAGTTTGGTGCCTATTTTCTGTAAGTTTGAAGTTCTTGCTTCCCCTTTATTAGACTTGCTTATTTGATTCAAAGATTTTGTTCGGCTCTTTTTGATTTTCTTTTCATTTCTTTCTCTTTTGGTCTTTACAATGGTCATTACAAATGGTATTAGACGAAATATTAATAAAAAAAGAGATAATTATAATAATACATGTAAGAAACATAACAATAACAATATTTCGCCATTACTACGTCTCGGGTGATTTAATAATTCAAATGTATGAACTGAGGAAAAACCAATAACTCGTTTTAGAGACTAAATAATGAAAAATTAAACAAAAACAACACGTCGTCGAGACAACGTAGTATCAATTGGCATTGTCTAATTATGATTACCGATGATCCTGTTAAATAATAAGTGATATTTAAATTTATGTCGGGTTGATTAACCAGATAAGTAATATATACGTTCTCTCTTTCTTTTTACAGTTTGATGTTGTATGTGCCACAAAGTTTAACAGAGCATATTTTTTGACATCACATTATACTGGATTACTTGCTGGCTCAATAATAGGTGGCATTGTATGTGATACGTAAGTTAAATTTGTGCATTCAAAAACTAAAGAGTATCTATTAGTGGTTCAACGGGAGAGTTGCCATATTTTTTTCACTGATTATTTATTTGTCAACAGTTGCCGCCAAGCTTTGAGTAAATTTATTTTCAAATTTGACACGCGTTGAATCATTTGTTAATGTTATCTTATATTCTTCGAGAAACATTCATTAGAACAAACTCTTTTTTGGTTTCTCAAATTTTTAATATCTTGCTAAAAAAAATTAAACTGTTAAAAAGTAAAAATTAAGGAAAAAATACGCCCTCATTGATAATCCAATTGCTGCTGTCTAATCATGTTGTCATTTGTAGATTTGGTCGAAAGGCATCAATAGCTGTTGGTTTTGTTATGATGGCAGTTTCAGAGGGCGTAAGGCCGTTTTTACCTACCTTTGAACTCGTTGTGATCATGGAATTTTTCAACGGAGTTGGGAGTATGATTGCTTATATACCGCCGTTCGTAATGGGTATGTATTCTGGTTCATTTTGATTTTTTATGGCTTCCTGACGTTCGGACTGCATAATTACGTTGTTTCATAACAAAGTTAACAGTTGAACGTAGTAGAAGAATCGGAGAGGAAACTTTCGGTTACGAGCATCATTTTTGTAGCAAGAATCAAATCAAAATCAATTAGTATATCCCTTATGCTAATACCTGTTCTTACCTTATTTTGGATTTGTTCTCTATCAGCTTTTGTTTATTTTATCTGCACTGACGAGACAGAAGCTGTCGAAGGTGCCATTTGGAGAAAGTAATTTACAGCGAAATTTTGTTTTTTTTGCTGTCAAACATCTCGAAAATTCTTTTAAAAATTAATATTAACCAGCTCTAATGGGAAATTTACTCATCCGACCGTAAGTGTAATAAAAATAGGTTTTACATGGTTACTTTCTCGAATTGTTTTTTTTTTCTCAGCTTCCAAGCAGCAAAATAGTTTTAAATTCTATAGATCTAAATCCCTGTTTTATAACTTGTATAAAGACCAATCCAAATTATCCAAATAAAACCAATTCATCACATTAATTCAATTTTTCACACAGATTACGACACTTTGCACGGTCGGATTACAGGGGATTCCTCGAACTATAATAACCTTTCTCAGGATAAATTGATAAAACGGATGGAAAATCGTGTGGATCCTCCATTTTCTGTCGAATACCCTTTTTGGGGTCTGCCGGCCGGTGCTATTAGTTATAGTTTGAGGTCTTTTAATAGTCATTTTCTGTTAGCACTGAAACTTTTTAGGCGCGCATGGTAATAAAATTCATTGAAATTTGGTACACACAACCACGACAATGTATGAAACTTCTTTTGATAAATAAATCGTTGTTATGGCAACTGGTTACCATAGCAACAGTCAGTAATATGTGCAAAAAGTTATTTCTTTTTACATTTTTAACCATGAATATATCGGTTTTGTTGGTGGTTGTAAAAACAAACATATCTTCATTATACAGATTTAGCTTTCCTCGTGAAAATTATTTTAAAAAGTTATGGGGGTTACTTCCGAGCAAATCCGTGTGGTCATGGCAGCCTCCTAATCAATCATGATCCCATTACATTTTAAAATTTTTTGTAAGGGAATACTTAGCCTTTTCATTTTATTTCTATATACCCTCAATTTACCTAATACACAAATGGACAAAAACTTACTTTTTTATGATATAAAGGCCCCTTGCTATGGCAACCGTACACCAATCGAATGAAATCAACTACATTTTCACATTACAATAGAAAGTTAAGTTAGTATTACAAGTAAAGGGTATATCAGAGACAATGCTTGCCACATCACCTACATACAATTGCAAGTGCTTTGCAAAGAATTACTATCTTAAACTGTAGCATAAGGGCATTGACTGTCAGTAGAAATTTTTATGTCACCCCAGACTTTGTCGGGGTGACATGTTGTTATTTTACGTTTCTTCTGGTTATTATTATTATCATTATTATTATTATTATTCCAATAATTTTTGTCCGAGCGATTATTCGGAAGTGGCTGGACCAATTGATTTCAAACTTTGCACAAAGTTAGATCACCATCTGAAGTTGTATGCTGTGCCTTTAAAATTTTCAAAATGGCTGCCATTTCCAAGATGGCCACCGAAATACGTCAAAATTTCAACTTTGTCGGATTTCAACGAAAATTGATTTCTAGGTAGATTTTGACGCTGCGAACAATGTGGAATCATCGAATGGGGAGTCTGGGGTGACATCTGAAATGTTTTGATGTGTTTGTTGGATTTGTATTTGTTGTGTATTGTTTATAGTGACATGTTCGCACTCTGGAACAAAGAAACCATGCTGCTGGTTTTGATCACATTTTATTCAAGGGTGATAACTACATTTGTTTCCAATAGGTGGTAACGATAAAACATGTGTAACAGATTTCGAGTATAATCAGGATATTACATCCCTCCTCAAATTCGATGAAAACTTTCACTGAGAAATTAAAATTGTCTGTAACAATAAACAACGATTAAACTTTGAAAAAAAATCTGTTTCGGCATGAAATGTCTGATTGTCTGATTGTCACTTTTTGTATAGATTTTTGAAACTTAAATCTTGGAAAGTCATTTGTAAAGTATTTTCAAATACTGATTGTCATTTGAATTGTTTGACTAGAATTTATACTTGACTAGAATATGAAACTACTAATGTCTAATAACTAAGAAGCTAATACTAAATTATGCAACTAAACTAATAAAAACATTTGTATAACATTTTTTTCCACATATTTCTTAGGGTATTATTATGGCCCTTTCACTTTTGACAATGAATTCTAAAATTGCACTTTAAGGGTGTTATTATGACCCTTTTACTATCACAATGAATTCCACCAGTAGAATAAACTATATATAAAGGAACATGCATTGATCAGAGGATTATTATGCCTCTGCACACGGACATCATTATCTATTTACGCACATAGTCTTGTAGATATTTTGGTGTTCGTTTGATTCGACTCGGTCTTTGTGGTATTGATAGTTCTGGAGTCGGGGTTATTTCTTTGGATGATGTTTTCGATTTTGTGTCTGTTTTATCAAAAAGTTCTTCCTCTGTTTCTTCTATGTTGATTTGTGGCGGACGGTCGACTCGCTTGAATTTTGAAGAGTTACGGGTTAGAATCTTGTCTCCATTCGTCGCAATGATCATATTTCCTTTCTTCTTTAACACTTTATAAGGATTAGGTTCATAAGCTGGTGTTTGATTGTTGTATTTCTGGTCAGTCTTCCTCAGTACAGAATCTCCAACTTTGATGTCACTTTCTTTTGCATTGTTCTTTCTGTCGAAATATTCTTTTTGTTTGAATTTAGCTGTTTCGTCGTTTTGTCTTGCATGTTCATTCATTTGTTTGTTTACTTTTGTTGCTGCTGAGTGAATTTCTGGTAGTTTTGTCGGTGGTTCTCGTCCGAATAGAAGCTGGAAAGGCGGATAACCTGTACTGGTATGCGGTGTTGCTCTGTATTGACGCAAAAATTTGAAAAAGTTCTTGTTTCCAACTATTTCCTTCCACATGAGCTGCTTTGATAGTCTTCATCATCGGTTTGTTAAACGATTTCGCTTGGGCGTTTGCTCTAGGCCATAGCGGTGTGATGTGACGGTGTTCAAATCCAATGTTCTCAGCATATGTACGAAATGCATGGGAGTTGAACGGTGGTCCATTATTGGTTTTGATGACTTTAGGTATTCCAAAGGTTGAAATAACTTTGTCTAAAACAGGTATGCCTGTCGTGGCTGAGTCCGATTTTATTATCTCTACAACTGGATAACGTGAGTATTCATCAGTTATTACAAATAATAGATCTCCAGTGGGCAAGGGACCACAGAAGTCGGCACTTAAGTATGTCCATGGTTTGTCAGGCATTTCTGACATGTGTAGTGGCTCAATCCTCTTAGAGTTTGTCACGGATTGACAAGCGGCACAATCTTTGATAGCATTATCAACTCTGTCATTCAATCCCGGAAACCAGATTTTAGAACGCAAGAATGCCTTGGTCTTGGTTATTCCTTGATGACCTTCGTGAGCTATTCGTATTGCCCTTTCTCGTAGTGAAGCTGGCAGTATGATACGATTGTCCCTAAGTAGAATGTTATCTCCAAATGAGACAAGTTCTCCATAAACACTTCGCATAGCTTGCAATTCTTCAATGTCAATCTCGGGATCGGTAATGTTCTTAAGTCTGTACCATTGTCCTGTTTTCACAAAATTAATAGCCATTGTCATTGTTTTGTCATTAGAAGTAGCAATCTTTACTTCATCAAGTGTCATTGCACGTGGCATTGCTTCTGACGCTATGAATTTCACATACTGCTCTGCGACAGATTGTTGGCAAGATTTGACAGGATTTTCAGCTGGGTGTCTAGACATAAAGTCTGCTGGATTGTCTTTTCCTGGCTTATAAATTATTTTCAATTTGTACGGTAGTAATCTCGGTCCCAATCTTTCAATTCGGAGCGGCGGTCTGGGTTTTAGCCAGATTCTTTCAAGTGGCTTATGATCTGTTATTATCTTAACTAATGGAGCACCTCTTATATACATGTCAAAGTGTTCACATTCCCATACAACGGCAAGAGCTTCACGCTCTGTTTGACTAACGAGTTTCTGTATCGGTTAAGCCTCTGCTTGCCTAGGCTACTGTTTTCCCTTCTTGTGACATGATAGCACCTAATCCAACTGGACTTGCATCTACTAAAATCTCTGTAGTATGCTTTGGATCATAGTAAGTCATTATAGTGTCACTAGATAGTGCTGATTTCATCTTTTCGAATGCTGATTCTTGCTCAGATTCCCATTTCCAGTCGATGTCTTGACGTGTCAGCCGACGTAACGGTTCACATATTGTGGCGTAGTTTTCGATAAACCTTGATGAATATGTTGCCATTCCTAGGAAGCTTCGTAGTTCTGACACATTTTTAGGAGGTGTCATTTTTTTCAGTGCTGAAACTTTCTTGGGATCAGGTGATATTCCATCTTTTGAAAACTTTACTCCAAAGAAGACAACTGAGTCTTTGTTGAACTCACATTTTTCGTAGTTCAGAGTAAGTCCATTGTCGCTTAGTCGCTTAAATGTCGCTTCTAGAACTTTATCATGTTCCGCTTGAGACTTGCCGAATACAATAATGTCATCGGAAATGTTCTTCGCACCTGATATTCCACTTATGACGTTTCTGAATACCTCTTGAAATACTTCACTAGCCGATGATATGCCAAAGTTAAGGCGCTTGTATCGATATAGACCACAATGTGTGCTGAATGTTGTGATGTAACGGGAATCTGGGTGAAGTTCAAGTTGATGATAACCTGACCTGAGGTCTAACTTTGAGAACGTAGTTGTTCCACTAAGATCATGAATCAACTCATCTATTGTCGGAAGTAAGTGCCTTTCCCGAGCAATTGCCTTATTTGCTTCCCATCATGTCGACACAAAGTCTGATTTCATCAGGGTTTTTATTAGGCGGTGTCACGATAGGCGATACCCATGGTGTCGCTTCACCATCAACTTTCTCAATAATGTTCTGTTCTTTGAGCTTGTCGAGTTCTTTCTCAATTTTATGTCTGAGATGAAATGGTGACTTTCGGTGTCTTTGGGCTACCGGTTTGACATTTTCGTCGATGTGTAGCTTAACTTGTGGCCCTTTATATTTCCCAATACCATCAAAGAGTTCTGGGAATTTTGTCTTGGGATTATTTATTTGATTAATAATTTTCACGAGACCAAGTTTCGTTGCTAACGGATACCCAATCAATGAACCATGATTTCCTTTCACTATGTAAAATGTGTCACAGTTTATTGCAGTTTTTGTTTTGACACTAATTTTGCATCTACCTACAGTCTTGAGTGGTTTTCCTCCACCATAGGGCAACAAATTTGGAGTTTTACCCTTTGTGAACTTAGGGGCACCTATTTTACTGTGAGTTTCTTCATCGAGTAAATTAACTGTTGCTCCAGTGTCAAGTAAAAGTGTACATTCTTTGTTGTTGATTTTAATGTTAACTTTAGGTGCTTTTGTGCCAACTACACTTATGTGTTCATTTTGAGTTGTTACTCCCCATGTGTACTCGTCATCTTCACTGCTTGAATATGTGTGCGATTGCTGTGTCTCTTGCACTTCTCTCACTTTTCCTTGTTTTTGTAAGCGTTTCCTAAATACTTTGCTAAAATGATTTGGCTTTGAACAGAAATTACAGTTCTGTCCCTTTGCTGGACATTCTCCTGTGTGTGGAAACTTTCCGCCACAGTTGCGGCAAGTTTGTTTTGATTGTTTCTGTTTGTGTTCAAATCTATGACTTTGCTTGTGTTGATGTCCACCCTTTTTTGCATGTTTTGATTGATACTTGCGATTAAATGAATTGACTTTATTTACAGTTTCACGTTCCATAGTTAAAGCTTGGAATTCTGACAATTCAAGTGCTCTGCCCATTGTTATGATGTCGTCAAGATTCTTGTCAGGTTCACGGAGTGCACGTCTCCTCAATCTGTTCGAACGACAGTTTTGTATGACTTGTGTGAGAATTTCTGCATCTGTGTTCGCAAAATTACAGTTTTTGGATCATTTTCTAAGCTCTGTCACATACTCATCGAGGTTCTGGCCCTCTAGCTGTTTATATGAACGAAATTTATATATTTCTATTTGAACATTCTTTTTGGGCTCAAAGTAATCTTTCAGAACCTTCTTTGTAGCAGCGTATGTTGCTGCCGTTTCCTTCGCAGGGAGGTTAAGGCAGTTTGGGAAAAATATAGAAGTTTCACAACGGTTTAGGACACAAGTTTTTGGTCGCCAATAATTACACTTATAGTGTACCTATCTTGGTCCTTTTTCATTTTTCGATTCTTATAAATATTTAGTTGAGCATTCAGACATATCAAAATATATAAATAGAAAGTGAAAGTGGTCACGTGACCTAAATTTCAGAAGTTCGCAAGATGCAACTTTCAAGTGAAAAGGGCAGGCTGAAGCCGAACATGCAGGATCTTAAAAAAATTGTTTTAATGTTAAGTGAAACTCATATTTTCAAGAAAGTGCTGCGACATCGATACCTTAGATGCCCATCATACTTAAAAATGCACATTTTGTACCGTGGAAGGGTCCAATCGCACTAACTTGGGTATTCAGGCCTTTCAAATCAAACTTCATTGCGTACAGAATTTGATGTCGCAGCACTTTTCAAATGAAATTATAAATCCCCTTTCCAACCATGCCAAAATCAAGTATATTGGTGTGGCGCTTGTGCCTGCCCTTTTGAATTGAAAATTTATTATCGATTCGTGTCTGCTATGAATGCCGATTTAAATCTCATCAATGATATAGACGAACTTTACGATCTACGTCGGAATGGACAAGGTGTATATACGGAAATCATAAAGAACATTTTCAGGCGACAACTTCAGTTCTTTGCTGCGTGCTTTTATTAATTTAGAATAAATTGGTCGTATTTACAGCTGACACATATTTTTGTTTCCCCTATGTCCATGATATAAAGAATAAACGGAGAACTTGCGCAAAGTTGCGACAAGTGACTGTGATTCAGGGTGTTAACGAGTTTACGTAGTGGTACAACATGATGTTGTACCCCTGTAAAGTATAGTGTCTATTCTATTCTATTTTATTCTAGAACTCAACTTACTTCAACTGAGCATTGGTCGTTCCAGTGTGTGTGTGTGTGTGTGTGTGTGTGCTTGCATTTGGAAAAAGGGGGGGGTAACCAGGGGTTGGTAACGCTACAGCATTTTTATTTTATTTATTTTTTTATTTTTATTTTTTTATTTTTTTTTTTTTGCAGACAAAACTGTGATGACCACTTTGTTATTTATTCAACAGGACATGAAGCATTTTTCTTCTTGTAAAATTGTACTTCTTTGTCATGTTTGTGTCTTCCTTACTTGGCCTTACTTATTTTTTACTCCAATTTTTTATTCACTTACAAAGAATTCAGACTGGGACTAATGAGGCAGCGACCATTTGAAAAATTGGGGTGGTTCATGGACTTAACTACACATGAATCTTTTTTTTTTCCTATGATAAAACAATTTATTTATTTTTTCACTACATGTTGAAAACAATTCATTTTTTCTTACCAAATGAAAACACATTTTATTTTTTTTTTACATAATTGCAAACATTATATTTTCCCAATAATTGGGAAGCAAATAATTTTTTTAAATCCATGCCCATCTCCAGATTTTTTAATTGGTCACTGCCTGTAAATATTATAGCTGTAATATTGTCCCTGGTTCAGATTTTAAATTTCTTGACACAGTGTATGGCAACATAAGAGTGAGTTGGAAATTCTCATGATATTCCATGCAGCAAAATCATGCTTTTTGTCATTTTACTTTGTTTTTTTTTTCTGTAAATCTCACACATTTCTTTCACAAAAACGTGAAAACACTGGTGTTTTAACTTCAGTCAATACAGAAACAGTTTCTTCATTATTACTAAGCAAATTTAAAATTTGGCACAATTCATTTTTATAGTAATTTTTTGAATGTCTAAATGCTCTGCAAGCGTTAGTTTAACTACATTTCTATTTTCTAGCAGCATATATAGTTCTAGTTATCATTTGTTTTAAGGCATATTGTCTCCTTTTATTTGCTCAAAATTCAGAATATTAAAACTTTTTATTATAAAACCTATAGCCCTAGCTCCTCCCACAATCAAATGGCTGTTTCCTTAATCGTCAAAATAATTATCTTTGACTTTTCAGTATTTATCAATTTACAATAAAAGTTTCTGTATCTTGAACACTCAAATACTATTTCTGATAGTATTTTCCTAACCCTATTTGTTCTTTAAATCTTTTCTGTGAAGGTTACATTTTGTATATCAAAATTCAACTTTGTACCTCTTGTATACAAAAAATATCTACAGAATAACTGGATATAGGAAGATATGAAACATATTATGAAATTACAACTCATTAAATAAGAATTTGGTCTAATCATGTTCTCACATACAAGAAAGATTTTACAATCTTTATTTGCACAAATAAACCCTAACGGGTTAAAGCAAAATATAAACAATACAATGACATACACATTTTACAGCTATTATCCAATGCTGAGGCCACCATTCACAAAGTAAAAATATTTGTTTTCTATTAATCAAATAACACTGTTAGATGTATATGCAATTTATTCCATTAGGAAACAATATGATATTCAATTTATTCCATCAAGAACAATATTCATTTTATTCCATCAGGAACAAATATAATATAAAATTAACTCCATCAGGAACAAATATACAAAATGTACATGTAATATGCAATTTACTCCATAATGCAACAATAGAAAAACAAATGAAAGTTATTCCATTGGCATCAGGAACAAATATATTATGCAATCTATTCCATCACGAACAAATATTTTACCCAATTTTATTCCATTAGGAACATGCAATTATCAATCTAATTAAAATTAGATCTCTGCACTTTCCTTTTTTATAATTTAAATTTGTATCTGCTCCAAAGTGCGGACATCTAATATCAATTAGATTTGAATATTGTATCCTATTTATTCCATTTGTACAAATATAATACTTCTTTTTTCTGAATTTGAACAAATGTTATTGAACTTATATTCTGTCAAAAAAACAGCATACATGTATCCTGAAATTTTATTTGATATCTGATTAAGAATTTCAAAGAGGAGTTGTGGTTTAACAAACCCAAGACAACCCAAGATGACGACAAATATAAAATCAAAGTTTTAATGGCCACACAAAAAATATTGAAAGACACATACAGTGCTTAAAAATCACAGATATAAATAATAACCCTTAGGACATGCATGTAATATTACTGTGATAAATATACATATAAATTATAACATGCCCTTTTCCATATCGGCACTGGTATCATTCTGAGACTGTCATAATCGCCTCGAGGCGATAGCCGATATGGGTCAAGGGATAATACCAGGGCCTATATGGAAAAGGACATGTTATAATCTGTTTATCACAAATCTAAATGAAGAATTCATAAATTAGAAAAAAAACACAATTAATTGGTATCTTTAAAAACAATGAACACAGTATTTTTACTTCGATATAACGTTAACTAAAATATTTTCTTAAGTAAATGATACCGGGGATGATAAGGAAAATGACATTTAATAATGTTTTGAACAAGCAATCTTAATTTTCAACATCAAAGAGTACAAACATTCCAGAGTCCCCCTTATAAGGGTATATTATGCACATATTAGAAAACGAAAATTGAAGAGTGGAGCCTGCTGGCCTGTGATAACTTTTTCAAGGCGAGTCCATGTTTTCCATCTTCTGTTTGACACTGTCTTTGACTTAATGAAATAAATGAGCATTTCCATGTGTTTTTCCCAAATTTAGTTAAGTTTCTTTTTGAATTCGTTGTCAAATGTAAAAACATGATGAGGTATGCAATAAATTACACTACTATGTCATCATCAAAATGTGTGCAACAGGGCATGAAAACCGGTTATTTGCCCGGCAGTGATATGGATGGACAACCATTACAGGTATTGCATATGCAAAAGTCTATGTATTACGTATAAATATGTGATAAACTGCATTTTTAACTGTTTTTTTATGTCATTCTCCTCAAAATTGACAGTGTTTTCACTAAAACTGATAAAAAAAAGGAACATTGTCATTTATATATACTAAATTTTGATAATGATCTGTCAAATAGAAACAAGGATATGCTGTCCACAGACTCTGATATTACCAAGATGCATGTGTCATACCATAATCAGATAATAAGACCGAAAAATTGGGAGCTCAATACCTTGAACCACATATAAGTGGCATTTATTTGTTAATGAATTTTAAATCATGCTATATATTATTTTGTTTTAATAGATATTTTATTAGTTGAACATTCACTCGGAAAATGAAATCTTCAAAATGGTTGAAAACTATTTTAAACCTCAACATGTTAAAATAGAGAAAAGTCATGAAAGTACATGGAAACAAATTCTTGACTTCTGGTCAGATTTGAACTGACACTTTCCACTTAAAAAATGGATGTACTACTATAATACTACAGAAGCTTTGATTTTAAATGTTTCCATGCTTAATGAATTTAAAATAATATTTAATCCAGAAAATAAAATAAATAAAATTAAAAATATATCTAGAATATAACCTTAATTTACAATCATTTGCCTCAACATTGCAAAATTTATGGATTTGGCAATTGGTAAACTGTCAAAAAATAAATCTAAAGATGTACGAATGTTGAAGGTACATCCACTGAACATTGAGATCACTAATGTGAAACATGAAGTATCTCAGATATAAACATTAATGGAATCTTTAACCCAAGTCAGTCAAGTGTAAAATGTAGGTCAAAGTGACCCAGTTATCATCTGAAACTGCAAGACTCTCCAAGACGCAACCACTGACCAAAGATGATTGATGTGCCACATGTAGTTTCTCAGATATGAACCTTAACACAAACTTAAACCGGAGTCATTGAAACGTAAAATGTAGGTCAGAGTGACCCAATTGTCATCTGAAGCAGCATCAGTCTTCAAGACACATACACTGACCAAAGATGATCGTATGTGCAACATGTTGTTTCCCAGATATGAACCTTAATGCAAACTTTAACCGGAGTCATTGAAGCATAAAATGTACGTAGGTCAGTGTGACCCAATTATCATCTGAAGCAGCATCACTCCCCAAGACCCATCTACTGACTAAAGATAATTGATATCCCACATGTAGTTCCTCAGATATGAACCTTAGTGCAAACTTTAACCAGAGTCATTGAAGCATAAAATGTAGGTCAGAGTGACCCAATTATCATCTGAAGCAGCATCATTCTCCAATACGCATCCACTGACCAAAGATGGTTGATTTGCCACATGTAGTTCCTCAGATATGAACCTTAACACAAACTTTAACCTGAGGTGGGACGAACGGATGGACGGAAGGGCGAGATGCTATATCCCCTCCACAACTCCGTTGGGCAAGGGGATAATAATAAACAATTGTAAACCCTAATATAAATCTCATCTACCTACTGACCTACCCCTAATAGGTACTGAGAACTAAGTATGTTCACTAGACTGTGAAATTGAAGTCACAGACAAAAAACATATATATGTACATGTAGCAGACAGTCATGTACTACAGGAGACCAACCAAAATACTAAATATGACTGACATACCATAAAGAGTTGCCCAGAAATACCATTACGGACTTGAATACAAAAACTTAATGTTCTGTCTAGAACATGAATAGAGGCAAATGACAAAAGCCATACAGCAGACTGTAATAGGGTCGATTCAATAAATGTGTCCCTACCTAACCTTCTTGACCAATCAAATGCAGTGATGTTGGGACTGATTCATTGTTTCCTTCTATATCTATAACTGGCGGTTCCTTAGTAAAAAGATGACATAATCTTACATTGTGTATGAATATACACAATATTTTGTCTGTTTCCGTCCACATTTGATGACATTGTGTTTTCCCTAACACAGAAGCTGACAAAAGATATACACGTCACAAACTGATGGTGGGGACAGATTTATTGAATCGGTTCTATACTACCCAAGACAAACCCACATACAATATCATTTACCACTAAATTAATATTATAGTTACTGAGAAAATGACTTATAAGATCACTAGAATGTTAAATTAAGGTCAAAGGCAAAAGTCATATGCAATCTAATCTAGTCCACGTATAACCACACAGAAACATGCAAAAACACCTATAGTAAAACATGGATCCCACAACTATTTTGCATGGATTCCACGCGTGGAAATTGCATGTTGTAGGAAAATCACCAATCTATGCTGGCTGATCTGTTGGATGTGGATTTATGATTTTAGAATTCCCCGTTTCCTCGTTCTTGCTTCTGAATTCGATTGCCGATGTACTTTAACTTACTTACATGTACTAAATATTATCATCAGCTACCACTTATAGTTGTTGAGAAATTCACTTAATCAGAGAAACTTAATCATTTGTTAATGTGGCCACTAGACCGTGACATTGAGGTCAAGGAAAAAAGTTATATGCTAGACTGACATGAACAAACAAGACAAACCTATATACATTTTCCTGTAAATATTGTATTTCAAAAACTACATATAATATGTCTCTTAATCAAATGGTTGTACAAATATAGATATTTAAAGGTCAACATACCTGTAGAGCTTTAGTGTATCTCTCGTAAATATTAAATATTAACAAGAGTGGACCCTAATAGATGTCTCGCCCGTACCTGCTTGTTGCTATAAAACAGTCATGTACTACTCAAGAGCAACCTACAAGCCAAATATTATTACCATACCACTTACAGTAATAAAGTCGGTTTCACTTCCTTTAGATAATGGAAATCTCACGATTTCAGCCTTACTTTTACACTGATCTTTATCATATTTGGTATGTATATCAAGAATGATCATACATAACTGAAAAACGTTGAATTCGCCGTTTATGACATGCACAAAAGTCTGCAGTCATGTGCATTTTCACATTTTTTCAAACAGGTGAAAATTTCTAAGTGTTGGATTGTTCTATTTTAAGGGCGACCAAGTAATTTGATGAATTAGATGACCCGAGTTGACCCATCTAATAATAGCAAGGTGTATTCGTTGGGAGTTAACAATTGTCATCCACGGACTTTTTGTTTGTAAACACCGAATAGAAATTAGCAGGACATTAACAATTCATTTCAAATATTTCTTTTGGGTTTAATGCGTGCATATTTCAATTACATGTTTAAGTATTTTGTTGAATTATATCATTTACGGGTATGTTTTTCTTAAATCAAAAGGGGGTCCAAGCACATGGTAAAAACCAAAGTGAGACCTGTTTATCATCTGACTTAAAGATATACCTGCCTTTACCTATTTCAGAATGGTCCAATCTAGTCGATAATTGTGCGCGGAAAATATCATCCATTTAAAAGCATGGAGCATTTTTAAAAAGTGTTTTTTCCTTCAACATGAATTGGAAATCATCAAATCAAAAGTGGTTCCAGAAGTGTATAATATTTTTAGACAACCGTGCAAAATCCGGTGCCGAAATATGCAATATTAAAGTCAGTACAATAGAATTTCCATTATCTAAAGGAAGTGAAACAGACTTTAAGAAACTATTCTCATCAGAAACACTCAACTTTGCTCACTAGACCATGAAATTGAGGTCAAGGTCAAAAGCCACATGACAGACTGACATGTACCAACCAAAACCGAGCCATATACCAAATGTCATTGACCTACAGCTTGTAGTTATTGATAAACAGACTTAAGCAAAAAACTTAACCTGGTCACTGGACCGTGAAATTGAGGTCAAGGTCAAAAGCCATATGACAGACTGACATGTACTAACCAAGACCAAGCTATATACCAAATATCACTGACTTCTAGCTCGTAGTTATTGAGAAATGGACTTAAGCAAAAAAACTTAACCTGGTCACTGGACCGCGAAATATAGGTCAAGGTCACATGATTTTGGGTCCGACAGATAGGGTTCGCCGTAAGCTACCTATGGACCAAAAATAAAGTTCCTACATCAAAGGCTTCTATATAATAACTTGAGTTTACACCACCGTCGCCATCATACTTTGCACGCCTATGTCTCGCTTTCCGCGACTTTCGTTGCGGGCGAGACAAAAATAGTAATAGTGCATTACATGATACCCCGCCATGTTCAAAAAATTTCTAAGATAAAAGGGACATAACTCCAGAACTATGTGTACCGCTGAACCCAAAATTACACTTGGCCTGTAATTGTGGTAAACAATAGGTTATTTCCCAGTTCCGTAACCGGTCCGGTTATTACTTACCG
>MJUU01022002.1:0-18096 GCA_002080025.1 Modiolus philippinarum
GCTGTTTACTAAAAAAATTGCAGGTATTATGAAAATGATTCTATATCTTTTGTCTCTATTTAGCCAATCTCGCTCATTATAATGAAAGTATTGCTGAAGGGAAAACGAACAAAATATATCTGTACAATTGAAAGTAGTAGTGAGCTGCGCTGAAATGAAGTAATCTAAAACAAAGAAAAAGCATCCTAAAATAAGACAGAAGATATTAGGTCCAGAGTCCATCAGCAATTAATGCCTTTGCTGAGGAATTTTTCATATCTTTTGTTTTTTACCATACTATCAATGAACAATTAGTATTGACAAGAATTAAGTGATGCAACTATCTTCTATGTAGGCTTGATGTAATAAGCCGTTTCTGCCATACAATGTAATGTAATCTTTTTTCCAGAAAAATGACAGTTCTTTTATGCATATCAATTTCCATTACTTTCACATTACATTAAGTATGAGATGATCTTAAATTATACTATTAGTTATTATATTATTTATTTTCAATGTCTGAAAATGGAAACATCTGAGACAGTGTCTAAATAAGTTCATCTTTGTACTATTACAAAATTGAAATAAAGATAGGACATAACTTTTTACTTTCTCCTCAAATATCGATAATGTTCTGATAATTATGTAATGTTATGAATAAATTTTATATTTATTTTCAAAGTTTTGTTAACAGAAAATGATAATGCCAACGTAGAAAAGGAAGATTTGTTTAGATGCTAAAACTTTCCTCAAAATGACCTTAAATAGGATTTCAATGCATAACAATTGAGGTTATCACAAACAAATTGAAATACTTATTCTTGAAATCACTTTTCTGAAATTCAAGGAAAAGTGAAAGCAAATTAAGCACAACTGAATAATTTATATTGATATGGAGTAGATCATGCTTACCCTTCCAGAGCACCTGATGATTAATCCACTTTTTGTTGGGGTTCACACTGGTAGTGGCTTAGTTTTGTTACATTCTTGTTTGATCGGTTTAGTCGGCTGATTTTTTGGAGTTATGCCCCTTTGTGACATAGAATTTTGCTAAATTAACTTTGTGAACACTTATTCTCCGACATTTTTCAATACAGAATTGTTGACCGTCATGCCTACTTTCATATTGTCTGACTGGATTGATCGGCCGATTTTTGTTGGAGTTATGTACATTTTTGACATAGAATTTTGCTAAATTAACTTTGTGAACGCCAATTCGCCCACACTTTTCATTGGATTTTAACCAAACAGAATTGTTGACCATAATGCCTAGTTGTGCATATTGTCTAGCTAGATTGATCGGTCCATTTTGTTTGAGTTTATGCTCTTTGTGTCATAGAACTTTGATAAATTAAGTCTGTCGACGTTAATTCTCCCACATCGTTCATAGGATTTCAACGAAATTTAGTAATATTCAAATGACATGGTAACAAATAAAGATACAAATCATCTTCTGGAAGATATGTATTGAGTTATAAAAAAATTGAGACATTCGTTTTTCTTTTTGTTTTTGTTTTTTTTTTTTGTTTGTTTGTTTGTTTGTTTGTTTGTTTTCCATTTGGCAGTTTATGACGTCAGTCATTTTTTTAAAGAAACTTTTTCTAATTGTTTGGAGTGTATCAAATTTCTCTAATTGCTTGGAGTGTATTAAATTTTAATGAGAAGTGTGTCTCATCTTCTATCAAATCATTTTTACATAGAGTACAAAATCTTTGATCAGGTGGAATGTGAAGATATCTTCCTCGTTCAATCATCAAGTCGTATGCACTGAGTCTGATTTTTTAAATTGGTGCTCTAGCGCACTTTTTAAATTTATCGACGTAGGGTGCACGTTGTCCTGTAGTAAAAATACTTCTATAAAAAGAGAGTTTGGGAGAGTTTAAAATAGCTGAATCTTGTTCTTGCTGACATTGGTCTTTAACTCTTTGTTTTATACTATTCATCTAGTGTTTGAATGAACAATTTGTATCCGTTAGGAATGCAAATCCTAGCCTTTCAAGAATATTTTTTTTACTTTATTAATCCAGGGATTTGTTTCTATAGTTTCAGTATAAATTTTATTAACCAGAGATTTTGTTTAGAAATTATATAGTCCAAATATTCTATACTTGCAAATAATATTTTACTTCTTAATGGTAGTCGAGCAAGTTCTGCCACACAAGCATTATTAGGTGCCTTGCAGTGAACTCTTAAACGTTCTTTAATGAATTTATTATGTAGTTTTTCAAATGTGTTTGTATCGTTACAATTTTTAAATGAGATAGCCCATACTTCACTACATTTAAATGAAGAAAAGTTTCAAGTGATCAAAACTATGACTGATCGCTCCATCATAGAGTTCTTTTTCAAAGCAACTTTTATGTATAAGTATTAATGGTCATTTCCGGGCATGTTTATTATCCTTAAAAGACCTTCAGCATAAGTTGATGTAAAAATCAATTCCATTTACCAAACGCTGTTACTATATCTATATCATTATATGTTGTCACTTTTTTTACTTGCGGGGGATGGTCGTGAAAAACTATGTGGCAGCAAAAAATGTAACTGAGGTTTCAATATCCTTACTATTGACAATCCCTAGTTTTTAGACTATGTCGACCTCATATACCCGCAAGAACTGAAACTTAATAAAGCAAACGATGATTCTAAATACTGCCCATTTCTTGATCTTACTATCATCATTGAGTCTGGCAAAATTAAAACTAAAATTTATGATAAAAGGGATAATTTTGATTTCACAATTACTAATTTCCCTTTTCTTGATGGCGACGTTCCTGTAGCTCCATCATACGGGGTGTATATATCACAACTAGTACGATTTGCACGCGTCTGTTCTACTCTTGACGACTTTAATGAGCGTAACCTTACTATCACATCCAAACTTTTACAACAAGGTTACAGATTTCATAAATTGATTTACACCTTTAAGAAGTTTTATAGAAGATATGAAGATTTGATTTCTAAATATGGTGCGACTCACAAACAGCTTATTACTAAGGGCATTTCTCACCCTCGATTTTATGGAAATGTTGTTAAAAAATGTCAAAAACTGATAAAAAATCCAGAAAAACTGGGACGTAACTTACATTCTTTACGTAATAGGGGATATTCTTCAGGATTCCGTTGAATTGGCTTTTGGATCCAATGACCTGAAGATATTACAAGTATACTGGCCTCTCACTGATATTGCCGATGTCTACTGAAATCTATGATAATTCTTTACCAAACCATTCGGGGAGTTTTGAGTTTGATCTTTATTCCGTAGTGCGACAGTGTTTTACCAGCAGACTAGGCTCCTTGAGCTAGCCGGCAGTTTAGCGGCGAGCACTCCTCGACCCATCTTTCTAAATTACGTTTTGTCTTTTTCTTTCCTTCTCAAGATTGAGGTCTTGGAGTTAGAAGTCTACCTGTATTGGGTTTTATTTGTATGTTTTATTATACTATAGGGAAACGGGATAGAGAAAGGGGAGGTTTGGGTACCCATAAACCGGTTTAACCCTACCGCTAGCTCTTGCTAGTGCCGGTACCAAGTCCGGCTATCCCGAGTTCCTATCGTTGTCCATGTTTGTCTTTTGTCATTTTATTGTTTTTTCTCGTGCGGTTCCCTGGTGGATTGTGGCATGTGATTGTGGTTTACGGCCATTGTAGGTGTTTCTTGTTATCTTTCTTATATTAATTCAAAATCAGTATTTGATAGAATTGTTAAAGGGCATTCGGATAGATAGAAGTTTTAGATAAAAATGTAATGACTTTCTTTGCTGACAACCAAAATATATCAGCAATAGACATGAATCCATTTGATTTGATATAAAATAACACGTGGAAATTTCATAAAAAGTGATTTACTGGCAATGAAACAAATAACAAAATACCGAAGTTACTGTTAATTTAGATTCTGCATATGTGCATTTCGACAACCTATGTCTCTTCAGTGCAGATCAAATCAAAACATTTGGAAATCCTTATACCCAAAAATTTATAAAATCTGATAAAGAACAAATTACCAATGAAATCTAAATAGTAAAGTCAAAATCAGCTAAGAACAGAGCTATGCGAGAGGGAGATACTCCTGAGTTCAAACAAAATTTCCTAAAATTTAGATATTGCAAGTTTAAAAATAAAAACAGTTTTTGGGCCAGCACCGAATTACTGGCTACTGAGTTGGTGAATACTCTGGGGAACTAACAGTCAACCAGCAGTGGCATCGGCCCAGTGGTAATAAATAACAAAGTACCGAAGTTACTGTTAATTTAGATTCTACGTGTAAATAATCAATTACAGGATATGGAGAACGTGATAATAAGACATCGTCATTCATGGAAATTTTATGATGTCGAAATGTTTTAAAATCTGAGGCATACAATTTAAGCTCCTCTACATTCCAATTTTGAACTATTTATACAACTAATTATTGATATGTAAAACACTATTTCTATTCCTGTTACAAATATGTGTCTAGTATCTGAATACCTGTACTTTAAATTCTGGTTAAATTTGTGTTGAAAAAATGTATTTCTTATTTTTTTTTTTATCTATTCCTAAATATTAGAACTAATGACCAATCAAACATATGTTAAAAGTTTTTTTTCAAGTTCCTGTGTCCAAAGTTCGCAATGTTCTTAATTTGCATTTTCTTCAAATTGAATATTCCATAAGTGGAATCAAAAATTATCATGACAAGTGTAACTAGAGGCTCACATGAGCCTGTATCGCTCACCTGGTGACTGGTTTTATTCATTGTCACGAAGAGACCACCCATTCATAACCAAACTTGGTTCCAATTGGCTCGGTAGGTTCAGAGGAGAAGACATTTCAATGCATTTCCCATAGGGTCCCTATATTAAACTATGTCCCACGCTTGTTCCATCTTGGATGAGGTACGAACGTCAAATCACAAACTTTGAAGGGGACAAGCCAAGAACTATTGTAACCAAGTTAGGTTGAATTTGGCTTGGACGTTTCACAGGAGAAAATCTTTGGATGCATTTCCCATAGGGTCCCTATGTTAAACTATGTTCTCTGCTGGCAGCCACCTTCAATGAGGTATGAACATAAAAATCACAAACTTTCAAGGGGACCACCTAAAGACTATTATGCTCAAGTTTGGTTCCATTTGGCTCAGTAGTTTCAGAGAAGAAGATCTTTGAATACATTTCCATTAGGGTCCTATGTTAAACTATGTCCTGTGCTGACGACCATCTTGGATCAGGTACAAACATAAAAATCACACTTTAAAGGGGACCAGCCAAGGACAATTGTATCCAAGTTTGGTTCCTATTGGCTTATAGTGGTTTCAGGAGAAAAGATCTTTGAATGTATTTCCCATAGGGTCCCTTAGTTAAACTATGTTTCCCGCTGGCGGCCATCTTGGATGAGGTACAACCACAAAAATCACAAATTTAAAGGGGACCACCTGAGGACTATTGTGACAAAATTTGGTCTATCTTGGTTCAGTGGTTTCAGAGGAGAAGATCTTTGAATGCATTTCCCATAGGGTCCTATGTTTAACTATGTTCCCTAGTGGCGGCCATCTTGGATGAGATGCTAATCTGCTGGACATATGTAGAAATTGTAGTCCTGGAAAAGCTCAACACTTTTATAATTTATATTTGGCCTCCATCTCAAACAGTTTTTGAAATAAAAGTAAAAATGTTAAAAAAAAATCGTGAAAATTCAAAGAAAAAGGACCCACACGAGCCTGTATCGCTCACCTGGTGACTGGTTTTATTCATTGTCACCAAAAGACCACCCATTCATACTATAAATCAGTTCAGGAGATGTTACATTTTCATTATTGGATAAGGTACAAACTAAAAATCACAAACTTTGGAAGGGATCACCCAAAGACAATTGTAACCAAGTTTGGTTCCAATTGGCTCAGTAGGTTCAGAGGAGAAGACATTCGAATGCATTTCCCGTAGAGTCCCTATGTTAAACTATGTTCCACGCTGGCGTCCATCTGAACGTAAAAATCACAAACTTTAAAGGGGACCACCCAAGGACTATTGGGACCAAGTTTGGTTCAATTTGGCTCGGTAGTTTCAGAGGAGATCTTTGGATGCATTTCCCATAGGGTCCCTATGTTAAACTATGTTCCCTGCTGGCGGCCATCTTGAATGAGGTATGAACATAAAAATCACAAACTTTGAAGGAAAACATCTAAAGAACTATTGTAACCAAGTTTGGTTCCAATTGGCTCAGTGGGTTCAGAGTAGAAGACATTTGAATGCATTTCCCATAGGGTGCCTATGTTAAACAGTGCTCCACGCTGGCAGCCATCTTGGATGAAGTACAAACGTAAAAATCACAAACTTTAAAGGGGACCACCCAAGGACTGCTGTGACAAAATTTGGTCCCCATTGGCTCTGTGGTTTCAGATGAGAAGATCTTTGAATGCATTTCCCATAGGGTCCTATGATAAACTATCTTCCCCCGCTGGCGGCCATCTTGGATGAGATGCGAACCTGCTGGACATATGTAGAAATTGTAGTTCTGGAAACCTCAACACTTTTGCAATTCACATTTAACCTTTATCTCGAACAGTTTTTGAAATAAAAGTAAAAACGTTAAAAAATTGTGAAAATTCAAAGAAAAGCGACAATAACTCCTATGTGGGTTGTCAAATTTTCTTCAAAATTGCAGGACATGTAGATCTTACTATGCTGACTATATTTGTTATACAAACGTCACTTCTACCTTCTACCATTTTCAATATATAAGACTAAAAGTAACGAAAAACTGAAAGTTTTACGGAAAAGGGGCAATAACTCCAAGACTGGTAAACGGATATTCTCCAGAATTTTAGGGCAGGTAGATCTCATCATGCTGATCATTTTCACCCCATGTCAGAATTTCGTTATCTATAACGGTTTTCGAGTAATTTGCAAAAAACGGCAATTTACCTCTATGTTCTATTTTTAGTAACAGCGGCCATGTTGTTTGGTCTATAGACATAAAAATCACAAACTTGAAAGAGCATACCCTCGTAATGATTCAGGCCAAGTTTGGTTAGTATTGGCCCAGTAGTTTCAGAGTAGAAGATCTTTGAATAAAAGTTAACGGACGGACGGACGACGGACGCCGAGTGATGGCAAAAAACTAAAGGAAGTATTCATTACATTATGACAGCACTGTTCTTTAGGTACTGACTAGCGACAGTTCTGGCTATTTTTGGATTAATTTGTTTCTTAAGCTGGCGATAAAAGGTTACACCTTAAAAGGGCACCTGGTATTTTTGCAATCCTTAAAGTGAGATTTCCACAAAATTGATATTCTTCTATACGTTAAAGAAAAACTAAGAGTATGCCTTTTGCAATTGCCTTTTGCAATTGTCTTTAACATTTAAGTACTGTGGATTTTTAATTCTGTTGTCCGTAATTCAGTTCATCAGCAGTAGAAGGGGCCAATTTTCCAAAACATATACACAAACAATTTCAGTTGATCACTAATACATAATCTGGGAGACATGTCCACATAATTGAATTTGCTTTGATAGAGACATAAATTAGGATTATTACTTTCAAGTAAACGCATTTTAAACAAAGGATTGAACGATCAAAATGGTCTCCCTTTTTTATGAATGAGAACGACTTAATGGTTTTATTTTTCTGAATGAATATTTACATTGTTTTCAAAATATATTGGCATAATAGTCAGAAAAATTTGTTATGCCTATTGATCTTTTTAATGAAAAATTATTATCGAAGAATTGTAAAAACATTTTGATTTTTTGGTACAAAGAAATGTCAATATTCTGATATCCGTAATTAAATCACCTGAAATAAACAAATATGAATTAAAGTTTTCATGCAATTTTTCTTTTATCTCTATTAGGCTCATTTGATGTAAATGTTTTAACAAACATGTCAATCCTAACCAAAGTATTGGAGAAAAAATATCAGTAGACTCTTTAACATGAATAAAAATTATTGGCCATTTACATACTTAACAACTTAGTAAAATGGCAAACAACACTTTAACCGCTAATATCTGTACAGTTTAAGGTATTGTTGTACATTTTCAATTATAAATAAAACTGTTGTCAGATACTGTCAATGGTGCAGCTAGTTGTTCTTTTTGTGCCGTCAAAATCTCGTAAAAATCGCTCAGTTATAGAGACACAAGTTGTCGAAATGGACATATGTAGAACCAAATTCACAGTAACTTCGGTATTTTTTAATTATTATTAATTAACTTAAGTGTTTGACTAAATATGTTTAAAACTGCCAATTCAATACGAATGACAAAGTATGCCAATATGACCTAAACAAGGCCAATAAGGATTTTTCCATACTGGCCTAGTCCAATATGGGGTTTTTGATAACTTCACTTGATTTATTGTGTCTCTATATGTAAACATAAAAATAAGCCAGTAGTGGGTGAATTGTCGTCTGCTGACGTAATTTGATAGGACGCGAGGTCTTTCAAAATAGAAAGTAAAGAAATGATGGAAAGCAGTTGACACAATTCATGGAAATGAAGTTAATTAATAAACGTATCAATGCGTAATGTTTTTCATAAGTCACATTGGCTTACCTCGGATCTATAACAATGCCAATATGAACAAGAATATGTGTCTAAAGGACACAATGCCCCGCCTCACAACTATTTGAACAATGCTATATTTTGTGATCAGAAAAGCATGAAGTTGATTGCATGGATATATTTTTTTGATGATTTCTGTTTAATTATACCCTATGAGTATTTAATTTAATGGATGTTTAATGATAATAGCTTACATCCTTCACAGAAAAAACTTAAACCTATGGATAAAACTCAAACCATCCCCTTTTTTCTGTGATCAGTGAAGCTTGAAGTTGTTGGCAAAGGTAAATTATTATTATGATTTTTTTTATGTATATAATAATGTATATTTATATTAAGTTTCATGATAATAGCATACATCTTTCGCAGAAAAAAAAACTTCAACCTAAGGGTAAACTTCAAACCACCGCCTTTTTCTGTGTTCAGTGATGCATGAAGTTGGTTTTTTATTATGATTTTCTTTAATTATACCCTAATGTGTATTATATAAAGTTTCATGATAATAGCAAACATCATTCACAAAAACTTAAACCTAAGGGTAAATCTCATACTACTCCCCTTTTTTAATAATCAGTATAGCATGAAGTTGGTAGAAAGGATACATCTTTATTATGAAATTTGTTTAATTATACCCTAATGTGTATTTATGTAAAGTTTCACGATAATAGCATACAGCCTTCACAGAAAAAACTTCAACCTAAGGGTAAACCTGACTTGGGACGGACGGACAGACCCCAACACTATATGCCCCGGCCCGGACTATCGTAGGCGGGGTATGAAAACATTACACAATAATACTATATCATTTATTGACTGTAATCAACTGACCGTCAATACAGCTAATGTGTGTTGGACAAAAATGGAAATTTTTCAGGAATCATTATTTTTTTATTATTTATTATTTATCTATTTCTTTAATATTAATGACTCACTTGAGATACGTTATCAATCAATGCAATTTTTACCTTCAAATTTGTTATCGTCAATATCAGAGTAATAGTCTATAAAACATTTGATGTGACATGCTAAGGACATCCCATTAGTATTCTCAAGAATAACCTCCCCCTTTTGAAATGCATCAGTCTTGTTTTGTTTTGTTTTGTTTTGTTTTTTTTCTCATTGAAAAAGTAAACAAGCAATATTTTCATATATTTTTTTAGTGTTTGTGAATTTGGCAAACATCTTATTGGAATGCATTTAATGTCTTCAAGAACAACAAGATGACAGATAAACAAAATATTGCTGGTGCATGATTAGATAATACAATGTTTCAAATTGATAGTCTAGGTAGATATGCTTACTTCTGGCATGAAAACAATATAAGGTTGCTATTACCTAATAAAAATCCTGCTGCAACTTTGACATTTGAAAATCCAGGATTTATGCATATTATATTATTATAACTTATAGCCCTTCCTCAGACTAAATATTGCTTCTAAAACCTCGACTGCTGTATAATTGGACTTTTTGCAAAACCTTCAACGTCATCTTCATCATCACTATTTACCAGGACCAGGTTGTATGAATGTGTCATTAGCCTAATGTGTCATTAAGACGTCATTAGCCCTATGGATTGTTAAATCTTAATGAAGACTTAATGAATCATTAGGCTAATGGCACTTTCATACAACTGGGTCCAGATCATTAGGCTTCGACATTCTCTTCGTTCCACAAAACAAGCTCAACATTCCTTGAAGTGGGATCAAAACAACAGTTCATCAATATGACAAAAAAGGTGAAAAATTAATAAAAACAAACAATAAAAGCCAAAGTCAGTGGAACAGGAATAAAATCAAGTGTTCCGTATAAGTAAGCATTATCTTCATCACAAGTGTTGTCCGTCAGTAAGTTCGAATTTTCAAAACAAGTATAATGAACAAAATGGTACATGTTAGATATGGGAATAATGTCTTTACTTAATAAGTCGGAATAAGTTAAAAATGGTAAGTACACAAGGTTAAACCAATTCACATATTTTTCTGAGAGAGAGAGAGAAAGAGAGAGAGAGAGAGAGAGTCTTCAATTCTTTTTTCTTTGTATCCTTGATTAGGAACCCTGCCTTTCAAAATAGAATACTCACTAGAAAACCCTGATAACGTTCATAATTATTTTTATCTTTTAGTGCAACTTGCAATCATATTGGATCAATCTAATAAAATACAAAAGACATATACATAACCCTAAAACACTAAGTAAAACTCTTAACATAAACTACAATATGATTTAAATTGACTCTTTGTCAAGAATGAACCATTTTCGATTATATTTATCATGATTGAACGATAATTTATGGCCTTATTGTAGACATGAATATTCTACTTATGTTTACAAATAGTCATCATGCAGTTGTTATTTAGCTTCAAAATATAGCAGCAAATATAATATACGTTTCCATTTCCCCAACGTTTAATGAAAACGTGCCATGCACAAACAAAACAAAGAAGAGGTACATTAAGTTAAATAATAAGTATTGGTCACTGTTTTCTACGTGCAGACTTATTACCAGGTCATGACCAACTCAAGAAATTGGCTTACTCATCTTTGGTACTAGCTATAGTATTCTTTAGTTTATCTAATGATTATTTCCACGATTTGTGTTCAAAATATCGGATTTAAACCAGCGTTAACGGCCTTTGGGGCTTTGAAACTCTGATACACAAAACTTTTATAAACAGGTGATTTTGTCACCCGTCTATGTTTCTTAAGGGTAGACGAAATAATAAGATTAAGTAACGAGCATCTTTCCAAATTATGTGCTGGTTTCGTTCCTTTTTGTTCTCGATAGTGGTCTAAACTTTTTTTTTCATACGCGTATTATGGCACGTTTTCATTAAAGGTAAACGGGAAAGAAAAAGAAGAAGTTGAGTAACAAAAACCGGTTTAATCCGACCACTGATAATGAGTGCGGCTGTCCCAAGTTCCTCAACACCAACTATGTCCCTCCGCTTCCTGTCGGAAAAAGGTTAGCTTTTAACCACCATCTTGACAGCCGTAAAAGAGGGCCTTCAAAACTAGTGTGATACTAGCTTTTCAAGAAGTTGTCTAAATGAAATGTGGATATTAAAAAACTCTAAAGATCTGCTTGACATCCTGAAATTTAGATCATTATTGCATTGCAACAGCATTAAAACATTTGACTTCTCTACACTTTATACTACCATTCCTCATAAACAACTGAAAGGTATAATTTATAGATGTTTCTCCCATAAGAACGGCGAACGAAGATATAAGTACATTGTCATAGGCAGAGAACAAGCATACTTTGTGAAATACGACTCAGAATCACAGACAAAATACACAGAGGAAGAAGTGATAAAAATGTTAGAGTTTTTGATCGACAATATATATATTTTCCAGTTTGGAGGACTTATTTTTCAATAGACCATTGGAATTCCAATAGGCACAAACTGTGTACATCTTTTAGCCGATCTGTTTCTCCACTCTTATGAGGCTGAATTCATTGAATGGCTTCTTCAAAATAAAGACAAAAAACTGGCCCAGTCCATTAATTTCAGCTTCCGTTATATAGATGATATTTTATCACTAAACAACCCTCGCTTTGGTGATTTTTTTCATCTTATTTATCCAAAAGAGCTTGAAATAAAGGATACTACAGATACTTCCACATCGGCTTCATTCCTTGACCTTCATCTTGAAATTGACAACAGAGGTACATTACAAACTAGCCTATATGACAAACGCGATGACTTCACTTTTCCTATAGTCAACTTACCTTTTCTTTGTAGCAACATTCCAAAAGCACCAGCATATGGAGTTTACATCTCACAACTCATGCGTTACTCAAGGGCTTGTGGTCGTTACAGTGACTTCCTTGATAAAGCTCAGTTGCTTACAAATGGACTACTTAAGCAAGGGTACGTTACAAAAAACTTAAAGACATCACGCTATGGGATGTCTGTTTCCCAGGTTACAACAGATCTTTCACTCTACAACTAAAGTCTGTTTTTCCTCTATCGGATTTGACTTTACTACCGGAGTTGACATGTTCAACACGGCGGGTGTCTTATAAGAAGCAGGAGATGCTTACTCTACCTGTACATCTGATCTCACCTATGGTTTTTATTGGGTCCGTGTTGTTCATATGTGTGTCTTCATTTTTCTTTTTTGTCCCATACTCAAAACAACGGCAGTAGAATACCGAAGGAACAAAGCACAAGATTACACAAATCAAAGTCCAGAGACAAGGCGAAAGCAAGAACACCAAAAGACGGAAGACCAAAGACACCACATGCCCACAAAACACACAAACATTACATATACAACACAAAAAACTAAAGCACTAACAGTGTGAACTCTCATTAAACAAGAGTGACATCAGGTGCTTCGGAAGGGTAAGCATGTCCTGCCCTGTATACAGTACCCGTCACACGGTCAGTGAGGTATATGTTTTGAAAGATATGTTAGGTTACTGATTGGTTATGTCATTATCTAACCCTAAGACAAAACCAATTGAGAACCATGGTATGTGTAACTTCTCAAGTGGTGTCCTTGTTTCTTAGTGTATCCGATGTTGCCATTATCCATGGATTGTTCGTTCTTTTGATTGACGGTTCGGTTCTCACTTATTTTATTATTTGTTTATTCATAATTGTTATTTTTCAAGATTTCAGCATAATTTTAAGGCGATAACAAGAATATCTAATTCTGTTTTTCAAATATCGGTTGGAAGTAGTACTCGTGTAAAATTATTTCATAACTATTCGATAGAAAATTCAGTCTCTTTTTTAATTTTTCTTTTTATTTACACAAATGCAAATGGTAGACCTAACGCTGCACGTGTCCACGACTCTGCAGGTGACGTTGTGACGCCACCACATCCTCCCATGTGTATCATGAATTCAAAATAAAATTCTTCATCCATATATTGATTTGGCTGCAAATGCAATGCACTGTTCATCCACCCTGTTGTTGTTACTGTAGAAGCCCCTACGGAGTCAAATACACCGTTATTTGGGTTGAAAAAGAATGCTATAAAACTGTTGGGATTTCCATCACAGTTTGTAAATGTATAATCAACACCATTGGCTCTGTATCCCTGAACTGAATGTATCTGACTACTTAAGTGAGTTGGTAGAAATCCCAAGAACAAGAACGGCTTTAACGCATTGTTCATACCGTCCGGACCTTGATAATTGTCACTTGTGTTGTATGAAAATGATAATTTCTGTGAGGCGTATAATGCGAGTTGTTCAACTTCAACTTGCTTTTGAACTCCTTGGTCTGTGCGATGACGAATTATGGCAAACGAATTGATGTCGTAAAATATCTTTAAATCAGGCAATTCTGCATAAGCTGTTTTTGAAATAAAAGTGTAACCAATATTCTGTTCATATGCACAGTAAACTGTAATTGGTTTTTCAACATAGATAATAAATTTTCCATCCTCTAAGTCATAATTGTGTTGATATATATCCCTGCAGGATCCTAAATATGAAAAAGAAAAGAAATCGGGTAAATGTCAAGGAGACAACATCCCATATCCAGGTAAAACATATAAAAAGCTCAAGACATAATCACATTTTATCTTGGAAAATATAAATAAGATGAAAAAGAGCATATTATTTATTAACAGGACGAAAAAGGAATATGTTGAACGAATAACCATCCACCGAAGTTGGACTCACGGTTCGGTTCTCGCTTACTTTACTGTGAAGTTTAGTTTTGCATATGGCTATTTAGAAAACATATGTCTCTTAAATACAGATCGAATCAAATCATTTGGTAAATCATTAAATGAAATACATGTAAAATGCTGATTGAGAACAAATAAACAATAGGATCTTAATGAAAAGTCAAATAAGGTATTGACAGAGCAATGCATTAGGGAGATACTCTTTAGTTTTAAACAAAATGTCGAAAAATTTAGATATTGAAAATTAAGTAAGTAAGACTTGAACCGTTAGTCAAAAGCGAACAATACAAGGACAAAGGAAACGGCGGAAAACAAAGAAACAAAGACATAACATGAGCACGGTTTTCGAGCCAGCACCGATGCACTGACTACTGCGTTGATAACTACTAGTCCATCAGCAAAGGCATCGGCTTAGTGGTAATAAATAGCAAAATAAATTATTTCTGTTAATTTATTTCTGCATATGGCGATTTCGACAACTTTTGTCTCCTCAGTGCTGATTAAATCCAATCATTTTCAAATCTTTTAAATATTGACATGAATTATTTCGGTTCCTCTGTTCTAATCTCATAAATAAGGTCTTACTTATCAACATAGAAAAAATAACTTGGACATTATCTCTTGGAGAATATTTAGGTTCTTCGAAAGAGGCAGTACCTCCTTTTATGCATGTATCATACGTCACGTGACAAACTTTAAGTCAAATGCAGGCTTGTAGTGTATATTTTTCTACATAGTTATCTAGAATACGTTTAAGAATCCTGCAACACATTTCTGTGTAAGATGCTGTGTACTATCACTGTAAATGTAAACAAAATGTTGATTATTCAAAATCTAGACAACAATACAATGTAGATCAATTGCTTGATTTTAACCATGTATTTTAGAGACCATTCATATGCCAAGATCCGCGTTGAACCTCCTGAAAAGTTTGAACAAAGCTCATTGTTGATGGCTAATGGTGACTTCAAGATTAAGAACAACAATAAAAGCCTTGTTCAATATTTGCCTTTTATCTGATATTTTTTTGTCTCATGTGCATTTACTCCGTATCTTTTCATTGTTAACTTAAGACTAGAGTTTAGTTCTGCGGTGTAGAGTCCATAAAAAGACTCCCCTTTCGTGAAATATACTACCTACATTTGAATAAAGGTGTATCTGTTCTTGAACTTATTATGAGGTCTAAACAAAGCTCAGTGTTGAAGACCTCATGGTGACTTTCAGATGAAGAACAACAATAAAAGCGTTGTTCTATGGCTTAGTTTTGCCATTTATTTGTAAAGACTTTGTCAAATGTCCATTTACTCCATGTCCTAACGGTGCTAAATCATTGTATTTTTTGTAATGTGCTTCATAAATATAATTATAAAGAGTCACCACCAAAGCTATCTGTAAACAGAATTAAGTTAAAATTAAAAGATCCAAGTAATAAATTTGTGTTTGTACCAGTCGACAAAGCCTCCAACGTTTCTATTATTTGAAAGAAATACTATATAGATGTTCAACAAAATCAATTGGCAAAGTCTAACACTTTCAAACGTACTAATGTTGACGAAAAAACATTAACCAAACAGCACTACAACGATACAGAAATGCTCCAAGTTCCACCTAAAGATAACACCCAGGGTTCCTAAACTTCACAAAAATCCGTAAAAACATCGTTTCATTTCGGCATCGAGTAACTGTTCTACCACTAATTTTCCATCAATTTAAGCAGTGCATTCACCTGTATTAAAGATAGTGTAAAAAAAAACTTATCAACACTCTGGTGTGAATTACTTTTGGAGGTAAAAAATTCCATCGAAGTTTTAGATCAATTAAAATCAATAAAACGACCTGTTTCGTCAGTTGACAGTGATGATGTTTTCTACACTTTATACAATCCTTCCACATAAATTAATTAAATCAAAATTGGGACAACTTATTAAATGGTCTTTCAAATCTTCTGGTCTATACTTCATACAATTTTTAGAAAAATGAAAAGTGCTATCTAACCAAAAAAAGCAAACAAATCTTGCCTACCTGGTTTATTTCGTATAATTAATGTAGAATCCGCTGCATAAGTTGCAGTTACTGAACACTCTCCAGTCGTGTCTAGGTAGCATTGTTTAGATATTTCTGTAAAGCTTGATTTACAACATTGATGTTCTTCTATGCATTGACGTGCACAGTCTAATACTGTGTTGGCATGTGTGATTTTATTAGATATTAATGTCATTTGATTTCTTACTTCAAATTGTCCATAATTCAACTCATCAGCAGCAGTAAGGGCCCAATAGTCAAATGTCAATTTCAAGAACGTAAACATAAACAATATATGTAGATTAGCAACACACATTATGGAAGACATGTCCAAATAATTTTACTCGCTTTCATTAAAATATTCATTGGTTTACCAATTCAAAAGAAACGAATTTCAAACAAAGGAGTGGTCATGCGCTTTGTCTTTCTTCCATTATATGAATGACTATGACTTGTATTTTACTGAATGAGTGTTTACGTTGCTTTCAAAATGTTTAGCTAAATGTTCAGAAATATGTTGTTCCAATTGATCCCATATTTATTGAATAATTGTTAAAACAACTTAATTTTTAGAACAAAGAAATATCAATATTCTGATATTCGTAATTAAATCACTTGAACCAAAAAAAGACCAAATATAAAGGCATTATGCCCATTTAATGTTAATTGTTAACAAATATGTGCATCTATGAGAAAAGATTTGGGGAAAATGATCAGTGAAAAAATGACTGCATAAATACTTTGGCCTAAAATTATCGAAAGGGTGAATTTAAAATCATAAATGGACAAACAATTAAGGGTGTTACATCTTATTTTGACTTACATCTCGAATTTGACGAATACCTGTATGAGCTATCAGTAGTAAATTTACAAAAAAAAGGAACGACTTCAATTTCAAAATTATCAATTTGCCTAATATGGGCAGTAAAATTCTTTGCATAGTAGTAGAGCGGCGAATTAAGCAAAAGTCGCTTATTTAAAAAGTTTAAATGACCCAAATACCCTATTCGATTTCTCAGTCGTTTTGGATAGCTTGATTATTATATTTTTGAAATATGTCTGTCGTAAAAATGAAATAAGGTAGAAACAAAGTGATAATTGCAATTGAATGACAGGACGCTAAACGGAATGTCGACACCCCAATTGATCTCTTGGGCTTGTTACCTAGTAAACGAAAACTTATCTACAAATGGCATTATTACAGGAGAAAGAGATAATTGCTGAAACATTTTTCACGTTAAAGATCATTTTTCGAATTCGAGTTTTTTTTATAGAAGATTAGAAAATACCCATAAAATCAACCCAAAAATCAGCGTTTTTCTCGAATTTAACACAAAATAAACAATTACAATATGCAGTAATTGTTTTAAGTTAAACTGCACGCCCTATTTAAAAAGTTCGATAATAATTTTCTGTCAAAGCACTAACCACTTATGTTTTAAATGCATTTTAATTGTTTAAAATTGAAATAAGCAATCCGTAAATATTTCGTAGTTAGTCCGTCAATCAGTCTATTATTAAATTAAACGATCAAATTCATTCAGTTGATTAACGATTCCTTAGTTTCTAAACATACCCCTTGTTAGTTTTGCTGCTTTATGTTTAAATTCATTGATACACGATGTATTCAAGGCAAATCGTGCGTGTTTTTGGGATATATTTACGATTTGATATGAGGGTGTGTTTGATTTGTGTTGAGAAAGGTGTGTGTGATTAGTATTGCGAGTAGTTGGTAAACCTGAAAAACTCCCACAGTCTAAATAAGTATATATTGAGCACAGTTTAACAGACACATGTCAAGGAAGCTACGGTCGTTCTTACATTGGACGTTGACAAATATTTGTGAATGTATATCTCATTTTATGTTGTTTTACGTTTTTTCCTCCTCGTGTTTTTTT
>MJUU01022002.1:22471-48348 GCA_002080025.1 Modiolus philippinarum
ATTTTTCCTGTAATGTTTGATTTTTTGTTTGTTTTGGTTTTGTGTTCCTTTTCCGGGAAGTGTTTACAACATCAGAGGTAATGCCAACGCAACATACATGCAGACAGCAGATATGTTATGATTTTTTACGCTTTTCGAGTTCGAGTTAGATTATAAACTCTGCTCTTTTTGTATATGCAATAAGTGTTTTTTATATTCTTAAACTAGATAGCTACATCTTATAAGGTGGTTTAGAAAAGATGTTTGAGATGCTCTATAATTCAAGAATTTCTGTTATAAGTGACGTCACAAATTCTAACGACATGTTTATTTACATTTAAATTTGCTAAGTAATAATAAAAATTCTGATAACCCTGATTTTAATATTAATGTAGTTTACATTCATAAATATTAAAATCAGGGTTTCCTTGTATTTAGATTGATAATGTTTCTCAAGAAATTTATTGTACGGTATTCAGATTAGATTGATAAAAATTCATTTATAAATATTCAATTTCAATTTTTGCTTTTATTGAAGACGGTTTTGTATAAATTTTTGACATTTTTTGTGCGGAGTTGTCTCCTGTTTCACTTTTATTAGGCATGTACACTAATGTCAAGATCTTTTTACCTGGATGATGCAATTATTGTGTTGACACTATTACTGCGGTGACTTTCAATTACAATTTAAGCACACAGACTCTAAATATGTTCACTAAATAAGCCACAGATAAGCGGGAGGCTGATGCATCATTAAATTATTAATTATTTAATTACTGTATTCATAAAATGCCCGTTTCAAATCGGGAATATGACGACTGTCTTAATTTGTTCTGCCTTATGGTGTGTGTGTGTGTGTGTGTGTGTGTGTGTGTGTGTGTGTGTGGATTTGTGTCTCCCTCTTAAATGCTTCTGGCTTTTGTTGTCACTTTTATTTATATGGTAGCTTTAACTACAAAAGACATATACCGGATAAATAGAAGTTGCAAAACGCACTATAAGGGGCGTGTACCATATTTAAAACTTGTACACATGTTTCTTTTGTCCAATTTCGTCTCATGTTCAGGGAAATACTTCTCCTCGCAAAGTAGAACATTATACATTTATTTCCCATGCATGTGGGAGATATGAAGATTTGTTTACCCGAGGGAATCATATTTCCCGAAGGCATCGTCTGAGGGAAATATGGTTTCCCGAGGGTAAACAAATCTTCATATCTCCCACATGCATGGGAATTAAATATTTTATTCCACCACTAAGTTCATTGAAGGTTGTATCGAGAAGTAGTTCTACCTCCTCTCCATCTATCTGAAATTTTTTTTCATGATCTTGAAGAATTCAGGCAAAATTGACAAAAAAACTAGCAAAAATTCGTCTGGAATCATTTTTTCTTGCAACTATGCCTGATTCCACCTATATTCGAAAGCCGCTGCATCTATGACATCGATCGGTGAAAATATAATAGCGTAATCCCGGAGCGTAATTAGGACCCAAGAACTAAAAGTACACTACAGTAAGAAAAGGTATTATCGTTGCTGAAATAAATTTGTTTTATTGATTTTTGAAATTGACATAACAACACAAATGAAAATAATTAAAAGTGTGCTTTTGAGACCTTATTATTCAGTAAGAACTCTTGGATTGCGACAGTGAGCTGTTCCCTAACCATGTTAACTCGGAACACCTCCTTACTATGATAACTCTTGTAAAATCTAGAGGATTTCGAATGAGGGGAACGTGATGTTCAGCGGGAGACACGATGTTTTGTTCACAGTCACGTGTGACAGTCTTGGCCAATGAAAATTCGTTATTAGTCAAGTTATAATTATATAGTGGAATAATTATTCCTATTTTGCATTAATGTGCGATATTTTTCATGATATTATTTGTAGCCTTAACAGTCAGCTACAGCGGGTTCAAATTTCATTTATCATATCATGAGTATTGAATGACGTTTTAGGCCATAGTTGTCTCATTCAAAATACACTCTTTCATATTTAGTACCCCATATTTTGCATCATTCCGTTAATTTGAAATATACATGTGTATAATTCAACCTCTCTAGAAATTTAGCTTGTCCCACAAAATGTATCTTGTCAATATGTCCCTTGCGAGTTGTACAATTTCTCTTCAAGTTAACTAAAATTCAATATTCAGTTTGAATTTGTACTCGTTTAATTTTAGACATAAGTATTTTAATAAATAATTTCTTCTAGATTTCAGTCTAATCCTACAATCATGTTACATTTAGGTCTTATTGGTTAATTGTTCTCTTTCATATTTAAAGATTTTTTTTTTGTAATATTTTGATCTGATCCGCATTGAAGACATAATTTGTCGAAATGGCCATATACAGAAACTAAACTAACAGTAGATCTAACTTCGATAATTTTCAGTGTCGGATCCAGACTTTCTACTAAGGGGGAGGTCCGACCCATTATTTTTCCATTAGGGGGTCCGGAACCCATTTTTTTTTAAACCCTAGGAATGAAAAATATTTGTCAATCTAATGGGGGCCCACCCCCACCCCTAAATCCGCCATTAATTTTGTTAATTGTGACTGAGCATCGCAGATTCTAAATTATTGGTATGTAACACCAAAGTTTACTAAATGTGGAGTATTCTACAATATTTTCAAATTTCAGTGCGTTTCACTCAAGAACCACCTTTTGTCTGAACAAAAACACGCCTGGGAAACTCGATGTTCTCAACCAAAAAACTGGCGTCTGAAAATCTGTGATTTACTCTTAATAAGTGCAGTTCGAGAAATCAAAGAATGTCGTTCCATATAAATTTACAGAATAAATTTTAATAAAACAAGTCCGCTTTTCTTTTTTGGAATAAAAATGGTAAATTAGTTTATGTCTTTATGTCCGGATTTTAGCCTCGAAGCGACTGACTACCATTAACGCGATTTCTGCCTTAAAACTCAGACTTTTATTGTTATATTTTAGAACTTTGACTAGTTTTACATGGAGTGACGTTCCCTGATTTTTTTTAAATTCTGTGGTAGTAGAATTCAGTTGAGACGCCTTTACCTGAGTTTTGTGACAAATATAGTCAGTGTGTATCATTTATAGGTAGCACAGGTAGCGTACTAATTTTGAAGAATAGTGCAAAAGATAAATTCTCATTTCATCGTCGCGTCCGGGCATCGCGTTAATGTTTGGACACTACAGAGGATACATAATCAGAAAAAAACACAAAATAGTAATGGCGCATTGCATGGCCCCGAATTATATGGTTCTATATCCAAAAGTTGCAAACATCCGATCGGAATTACAAAATCTAGACAAATTTTACTGCTCGTGACTCAAGAATCCCTGAACAAAACTTAAACTTGGCCTTAAATTTTTATCTTTAGACGTTAATGAGCACGATTCCATGTCAGCTTACTGGTACGTTGATATCCAAATATATGTTTTGCAGTCAAATAAATAGGCTTTCTGTAAAGTGAGACACAAATTTTCGGATCGGTTGTCTTTGGTTTAACATAAAAAAAACATAAGAAATTAAGATAACTTCTTCAACACTGTGTTTTTGATATATTTTCAATATTAGTATACCAGTTAATTCAGTTTAGCAATCACATCGACGTATCAAAAAGTCTATACCCCGGACTTTGTTATGAAACTATTTCGTTCTTTTCCACTGTTTTTATTAAGCTAATGAAAATGGCAGACCTAATGCTGCAAGCGTCCATGACGCTGATGGTGACGTAGTTAAACCACCACATCCTCCCATGTGTATCATGAATTCAAAGTAAAATTCGTCACCCATATATTGATTTGGCTGTAGAGGCACTGCACTGTTTATCCATCCTGTTGTCACTGTAGTATAATAACCAACATCGTCAAACACTTCGTTATTTGGGTTGAAATAGAATACTATATAACTGTTTGGAATTCCATCACAGTTTGTAAATGTATAATCAACACCATCAGCCCGGTATCCTTGAACAGAATTATTTAGACTACTCAAATAAGTGGGTAGAAACCCCAAGAGCAAGAACGGGTTTAATACAACATTTAAACCGTCCGGAGCTTGATAACTTGAACTCGGGCCATATGAAAAAGACAAATTCTGTGAGACGTACAATGCCAGTTCTTCGACTTTAACATGCTTTTGAACTCCTTGATTTGTGCGATGACGAATTTTGGCAAACGAATTAATATCGTAAAATGTTGTTAAATCGGATATTTTTGCAAAAGCTGTCTTTGAAATATAGGTGTAACCAAAGTTCTCTTCAAACACACAGTAAACTGTGATCGGTTTGTGTGCATAAACAATATATTTCCCGTCTGTTACACCAGGATTCTGTTGATATACATCTCTGCAAGAACCTGAAATAATTATTGAATACAGATATGACCAGGAAAAATCCCTTACTTGAAACAATAATGAAAAACAATTTATTAAAACAAAACTTATACATCAATTTGTCATTAATTAGCAAAAGTGAACAGTATTTATTATCTTTTTATAGAGTTAGAATAACTAGCTCAACTACATCATCATGAATAACACATTGAGAGGAAATCTTAAAAAGCAATGACAATGCATTTATATTGCAAATACATTAAATTGAATTCACGGCGAAATATGAAAATTGTCAACAGAAAACAGAAATGGGCTTCTTTGGTGGTTGCCTTATGTAGTCCCAACACAAAGAAAACGAAGTAGGTAAGTAAGTTGTAACGAAAAGCAAGCATTCAAATCAGGAATACCAATTTTATTTCGTATACCTTCAAATATTTTTTTCAGACCTTGCTGGTTTATTTCTAAGAATTAATGTAGAATTCCCTCAATAAACTGATTTTTCGAACGATTTGCATACTAGAAAATTAAGATTTCGTAAACGATAAAGCATCACTAGCACAACGTCATACAGACATCCACAGCAAGGAATAGAATTCGGAAAAGAAAGGGAAAGAATTCGGATTGCAAATCAACCTTGAAAAAACAAAGTTTTGCAGAAAAATGCTAAAACAGCAAAAACGAATACCCATCAATGAAACAAAACATTGGGTTTAAAGGTTTATGAAAAGTGAAAGTAACATCACAATGGACAGGAACTGGGAAAATGATGTTGACAACGAGTCCTCAAAAGCTAGAGAAGAATTCCCAGCATTCTAAAAAATTGAAGTCAGCTAAAATTAGTGTGCCCACAAAAATAAGATACTTTAAAAGCAATGCCATTGAAGTACTGCTGTAAGTATCAGTATAATGAAAAGTAACCAAAGCCATCCCACATAAATTTTCTAAGCATATGTCAAAGAAGAATACTCAAGATCTTTTGGCCAAATGAAATTTCAAATAAAAAACTACACTAAAGAATAAACACAACTTCAATATCGATTGAAATCAGAAGGATTTGTAAACGGATAGGGCATGTTTATAGATTGTATCCCAATGTAATTCCAAGGGATCATTTGCCTTGGCATCAAACCGTTACAACAAAAAAAGAGGCCGCCCAAAGGAAAGGGGTAGAAAAATGTCACAAAAGAAATGAAAGAACTAGACTTAACTTGCAGCGAAATACAAGAATTGTCAACAAAATACAGAAATACTTATTTGGTGATGGCCCTATGTAGTCCTAAAACAAAGAGACTAGGTTGTTACGAAAAGCAAACATTCCAATCAGGTCTCCCGGGTTTATTTATTATACCTTTAGATCGATATAGTTATACAGGTGAATGTACTCTTGTATTAACTAACAAATGCTTTTATCATGCCTACATGGTTTATTTCGAAAAATTAAATTGGATTCCGCTGAATAAACTGATGTTACCGAACAATCTCCGGTGGTGTCTATGTAGCATTGCTTTGACGTTTCTGTAAAGCTTGATTTACAACATTGGTGTTTTTCTACACATTGACGTGCACAGTCTAATAGAGAGTATGCGTGTGCAATCTTGTTAGACGTTAACATCATATCTCGTTTTATTCTAGATTGTCCATAATGAAAATCATAAGCAGTAGCAAAATTCCAAGAATCTAATATTAATTTCAAAAGCATAAACATAAAAGATATTTCTTTCTTTGTAATTGTTATCATAGCCATGTTCAAATAACATAATACCGAGGTTACTGTGAATTTAGGTTCTGTGTATGAGCATTTCAACAACTTATGTCTCATCAGTGCAGGTCAAATCAAAACATTTGGAAACCTATAAACCGAAATATGGGTTAAAGCTGAGAGAAATTCAAATTATTTTATTCACTTTGTATTTTATTCACTTTGCTCGAAGCATAAATTATGCATATGTATTCACTTTTGAAAATGACACGTAAAACTTGTTTTTGTCCATTGTCTTACTTGTTATTAAATTGCATGGAAGAAAAACAATTCATGCCGTCAGTATTTAAAAAAAAATCTGAAGTACAAATGGATCCCGTTTTAAAGGATATGAAATCATTAACTAAGAAATGTTTAAAGAACTTGAATTTGTATAACCAAGACATGTCAATACTCCTAAAATTGTAATTAAAAGCAAATATCATATCAAGACTATTATTTTCAAGTGACGAAAAATTGGTCAAAAATATACTAGTAGGGGACAAGCTTATAGCCGCTAAAAATGAAAAAATTCATTAAAAGGATCGAAACTGTATATTTACATTCTTCATCCCAGTTAGAATTAAGAAATAATTCATGGGAGCCTGAATATATATACTTATTTTACCACGGGTTGGCCCTTTATGCCAAGTATTTTACCCTGATTCTAATAGGACAAAAAAGCTAAATTGTTGAATTGATGTACTCTTAGGAAAAGACAAATAATTGAACATACAGAAATAAACAATAATTATTTTAAAAAAAAACACAGAATTTAGTATTTATTTTATTTGAACATAAAAAAATTTAATTATACAAAACAAGACAATAAAAGAAGTGTTATGTTAACAGATGTATTTATTTAATTTTAACTGCACATTAATGTGCAGGTGATTTTTTGGAACAGCATAACAATTTTACCACTGATGGGAACACAAAACGTTTTGGGCACAGTGCTTCTTAAGAAATGGGTGGTCAAGATGAATGAGTTGATCCGGTATGGGACGCGATAGTCACAAAAATGCAATAAACCTACCATTACCAACTAGGGGTTTTATGCGAAATACCAGGCATACCGCTAGGACTTTCCGATCTGTGTACAGAGTATTTCGCAAAATACCTTGTATTTTGCATGAAAGGTATGACTTTTTTAATATCTCATTTATGCTAAAATTATGAAAATTACATATATCGCAACATATGACTGCTTCAAAGGGTATTATGAAGTAAGATTTTTAAAACAGTGAATTGGTTTTGTCTATTTCAAAGACTTGAGTTTTAATTGCTAACTACTTTTTACTTTTCATACTTATGTGATAAATTCTAGGAAAATTTTTGTTTCGCAAAATATAAAACTCCTTCGAAAGGATATCATAACGTAAAATTTTCAAATCACTGAATTGTTTGGTTATTTTCAATGACTGGGTTCAACAAAGTGACTGCAAAAATTTGTTTTTCATGCCTAATCTATGCTAAATGTCATGTTTTGCAACATTTAAAACTCTTTCAAAAGGATATCATGACGTAAAATTTGCAAAAGACTGTTATTTTGTAAGTGCAAGTTTAAACCACAGACTAAAATTGTTACTTTTAATAGCTGATACCTGCGTAAATGTATGAAATTTGCATATCGCAACATATTAAACTCCTTCGAAAGGATATTTAAAGTAAAATTTTCAAAACACTGTGTGTAAATTCTTTTGTCAATTTCAAAGATTGAGTTTTAATCAGAGACTAAAAAAATAAAATTCTTAAAATTTTTATTTTGCAACATAAAAAAACTTCTTTGAAAGCATATCATAAAGTAACATTTTCAAAAGAATGGGTGATTTTAAAGAGTAAGTTAAAACAGGGAACTATATAGTTCCCTGGTTTAATCCACAGACTAAAATTTTTTACTTTTGATACCTTAATTACTTTTGCAAAAAGTAAAAATAAAACCTGTAGAGCACAACATATAAATTCCTTCGAAAGAATTGAATTGTCTTTTTTTGAATACCAGTGAGATTTATTTCCCAAACAGAACTTTAAAATGGAGTACACGTCAAATATAAAAATAAAAATCCAAAGATGGGTTAAATGAAATTTTTTTAAACTAAGTTTTAAACGACGATATTTACAACTTTTTAATTGTTACAACTTAGACCGTCCAGATTGAATCCGAAGTCCCGCGAATCTGATGTCAATTCACACTCCAAAAGAGTCAGAAGCACCTATCTTTTTGATTTTTAACTTGTAATATCAAAAAATGTATAATAAATCAAAAATTCGAAAATTAAAAATAAAAAATAGACTAGAGAATTATATGAGCGATAAACAGAATAAACGATTTTGATTGGTTAAATTGAATTCTGAATACCGTTTTCCACTTTTGATTGGAATGACGTTAAATATCAATTAGCGATTTTTGTTTCTCATTTGCTAAAACTATGAAGGACTATCAATATCGTTTTGAGTAAAACTCGAATATCCAATATTGATCGGAACCTAGGGTTTCGATCGGAAACTGCAGTTTTCTTGCAAAATATTATGTTTATCGATCGGAAACGCCTAGTTTCCAAGTTGTATACCCGGTATTTCGTACGAAAACCATAGTTTTAGTTCAAAATACTAGCCATGTCGCATTTTTGTGACTATCGCGTGCAATAATCTTGTATTATGAAATGACGGCATTCTTTAGATAACAGTGGGCGTCTGTCTGTTGGTAAAACACTGAAGTGGAAAATTTCACAATCAATGGCGAGAAAACCAAAAGAGAGTAATGTTGAAACAACGGCAGTAGAATACCGATGGAACAAAGGGGTGAAATTCACAAAAATCGAAGTCCAAAGACAGGGCAAAAACGAGAAAACAGCAAACAATGACGTTAGACACAAAAACAATAACGTTAGACAGATACAAAGCACAGAAACAAACAGACATTACAACATTCAGAATAAAGGCACTCACAGTGTGAACTCCAGTGAAACTGAGAGTGACATCAGGTGCTCCGGAAGGGTAAGGTGTCTTTAACGGCTGGATAATACTAGTAAACAAAGTCAAAGAAAGATTTTAGTTCATCTTCATTGTCGGCACCCACTCCCAATATATATTACAATGTATCTTTTATAAAGTTCTGGAATAGTACTTTTATAATCAGAGACAATTTTCCCCCAGTACAGCTCCTTCCATTTTTGTGGTACTGCTTTCTTTTTTATGATCGACTTCAACGTTTTCACACTAAAGAATATTTTTACGTTACACGTCAGTGGGTCTGTCTCGTTCTGACTGGACTCTCACTTTAATATTCCTTCTTTAGCCCGATAGTTGAAGGCCAAATGGTCGAAAATTTGGGCCATTCATTCTGTTCCATTTTGTTATTTTTTTATGGTTTTTGTTTTGCATATTTTGTGTTTTATCTTGTTTATGTTGTTCGAATTCTTGATTTAGTGATTTACAGTGCGTTATAGTTGTTCAGTTTCTTTAAGCTTGAAATCTTCCAGCATCACTGCTTTTTAATAGATAATTTTAATAAATTCAACATGCTCCAATATCTTTTTTATTATTGATCATGCCTGTTTGATATACTACTTTTCCTTCAAAATATACATATTACAATTCTGTTACCACAACCTCAGTAAACATTACGAATACAAAATTACAGATGTAATGAGAAATTGCAAATATTATATCATCTGAACGTCAAATCGCTCTGCGATATTCTCAAGTCTCTCAATTGATTTGGTCTGTATAAACTAAAGCTCAACCCACCTAAAATAATGAATCTAATAAACGTGAAAAATAGTATCTTATTGTTTACTTCCAATTTAATCCACATTAATTATTTAAAAAAATTACTTTGCAAATCTAATGGAGAAGACACTAGGACTCTAAGAAAGAGATGCATGATCTTTAATACAGTGTATTTCTAACGTATATTGTTGAAAACTATAAATCTCCAAGGAAGCACATTTATAAATAACAAAATGCCGAAGTGACTGTTAATTTATTTTCTGCATATGCGCATTTCGACAACTTATGTCTCATCAGTGCAGATCAAACAAAAACATTTGGAAGTCCATTAACCCAAAATATGTACAAGCTGATAGAGAACAAATAATCAAAAGGATCTAAATGGAAAGCCAAAATTCAGGTAAGGACAGAGCTATGCATGTGGCAGATATTCATTAGATTTAAACAAAATTTTGTAAAATTAGATATAGCAAACTTCAATAAAATCGGTTTTTAGGTCAGCACCGAAGTACTGACTACTGGGTTTGTGAATTCCCTCGGGGACTAACACTTTAACAGTTCACCAACAGAGGCATCTGCCCAGTGGTAATAAATAACAAAATACCGAAGTGACTGTTAATTTATTTTCTGCATATGCGCATTTCGACAACTTATGTGTCATTAGTGCAAATAAAACCAAACATTTGGAAGTCTATTAATCCAAAATGTATAGAAATTGATAGAGAACAAATAACCAAAAGGATCTAAATAGAAAAGCCAAAATTCTGCTAATGACAGGGCTATGCATGAGGAAGATACTCCTCAGATTTAAATTTATAACAATTCTAATATTAAAGGACCAGTACTCTCTAGAGGATGATATGATTAATTTGATACACTTTGCAAAATGTAAAAATATTTCAGTTTAATAACTATAGGCTATAAGCCCTGCATAGTTGTCCAATAATGCTGATAATGCTATAAGCCTTAGAAAGATGTCGGATAAACTTGGGGATATATGCTACAAGCCCCGAATAGTTGCGAAAGAAACTTGGGATAGGCTGTAAGCCCTCGATAATGCCAGATATAGAACTTTTGACAATGCCATAATCGCCTAGATAGTTCCCTGATACAATTGGGTCAGGCTATTACCCCCCCCCCGCCTCATAGTTGGGGATAGGTTCTAAGCCCTCATATAGTTCCCTATAAACCCTGTCAGCAATTTGACCGTTAATTAAAGATGGTCACTTTTCGTGTTTTTGGAACTGTTTCTGACTTTCGAAATTCTTTTGTTTTAACCACCATGGTGTATTAGAAAATTTTGCACACAAACTAACACTTTTTTTTTCAAAATCTGATTGCATACATCTTTAATAGACTTTTTGACCAAATTTGATAAAATTCTTGATATATGCATTTGAAAGGATGATTGCCTTAATCCAAAAAGAATGAAAATTCATGAGAACTTTAGTTTCCGCCAAAATTTCATGCGGTTGCATCTCAAAAATGAGCACACTGGCCTATCAATATTTTTATGCCCCCAGATCGAGGATCGGGGCATATTGTTTTTGTCCTGTCTGTTTGTCTGTGCATCTGAAAATTTAACCTTGGCTATAACTTTTGAACCATGTAAGGAAGACCTTTCACATTTTGCATTTGTATAGGTCTAGTCAAGAGGAACAAAAATTTGCAAAACAAATTTACGCTATGTCAAAGGTCAAGGTCACAGAGGTTAAGAGGGGTGAATTTGGCTGTTTTCACATATTTGACTGCAGAATCCTAATTATTCATCCTATTCAGACGGGGTTTGCTTTATATTGTTGCCAATAAAATTGTGCAACTGTAGTTTGTCAACAGATTTGAGGTAGCTTTTACCATTTTTGAGAAACAAGAGGTCTAAAGGGGACAAACAGAAAAAATGATTTTTTAAATTTTTTGTCAGATCTTCGAGCAGTATTTTTTGTAGGTTTCTTAAAGCATGTTTAAACAGATACATTTAACAATTAAAACCATTTCAATAAACAAGAAGCCCCAAGGGCCTGCATCTGTTTCAGAATAAAGAGGTTGAATTTGGTGTTTTTATGGTAATAAACAACTTTTGCACTATGTAAAATAGACTTTTAATACTTTGCAAGTGTATAGGTCTTGACAAAAGGGACATAAATATGCAAAGAAATTAGGTCAAAGGTCAAGGTCAGAGAGGTGAAAAAGGGGTGAAATTGGGTATTTTCATTTATCTTACTGTAGAATCTGGGGCCATATATAGTGTTTCACAAACACATCTTGTTGCTTAAAATAATATATGATCGGTGTTCTAAGAAATGAAAATAATAATGTTAGAACCTTGATATTATAGACTCGAGGAATGGGTGTCCTTAATATTACGTTTTTGTTACCGTTTTCCTGTATTATTTGTAAATAATTACCAATAAATACCGAAGTTAATGTAAATTTGGTTTCGTCGGAAGTGTCAAAAGTAGTTGCTGATGTGTTTCATATCTGATGGCTGACGTGCCTATAAGTCAACGATTACGTTATTTTTTTTTCTTTTGATGACGTCTTTATTTTCTAACATCAAGTATAATCGAGCAAAGTGAAGGGGACTACTGGGGCTATGAACACAAAACATCCATATGAATGACAAACGATTATTATTCATCACATTATTGTGAATGTTTTTATTGTATTTTTTGACTGATTATGTATTCTGCACTACAGCTTTCAATGATTCATAACATGGTTTGAAAAAAACATAATTAGGATGTCCATTATATTCATTAGTGTGAGCCGCAGACTTCGAAGTACGAGACACTGCGTCAATATTTATTGTTCAAATAAACTAAAATCGACAAATTAAAGGCAGATTTTATAGACGAATTTTTGATAATTAGTAAATAGTCAATGACAAACGATGTTAATTTTTTCATGCAAATATTTGATTTTATTCTTTTATTCACAATTTTAAGCTTTCATGTTGTTTATTTTCAAAGTCTCTACAAATACTTGGTTAAGGAGGTTCGCTCCTCATGTTTTTGGATTTCTGTCAGACTTTCGGAATCCTCTGGTTTTATCCATTTAAGAGCATTATATTTTTTTGCCCATTGACCCCTTTTTTCCATAATTTCATTTTATACATCTTTGTGAGCATTCTGTAAAAATGTCATTGAATTCTATTTATTTTGTCACATTTATTCATGGTCAAACCTTGTTAATGTTAATCCTATGAAAAAATCAGAGGAGTTCAGTTTCCCGCCAAATTTTCAAGCACCTATATCTCAAAAACGAGATCATCGACCTATCAATTTTTTTCACTAAAATTACTTCTTTTTTTAATTTTCTAATAAAAAATCATGTTTTTTGAAATCCTATTTATTTTCAAATGGAGTAGCAAACCCCCTTAAACCAAACAATGGAACAACGCTTTTATTGTTGTTCTTCATCTGTATAAATCATGCGTAAACAAAAAACTTTTCGAAAGGATATGATGCAGTCAAATATTCAAGAAACTGAATTTCTATCGTCATTTAAAAGAAAAAAAATACAAAAATACCTGAATTGCTTAAAAACGGTAAATTTCAATATGATGTACACGTGTTGCGAGGAGTAACCTCTCATCAGCAGATTTGACCAAAATGAATGGTGCACAATTGCAATATATACTGTAGCATTCCTGTAAGTTGAAAACTGCCAAACATTATGGAGCTAAAAATGTTGGATAATGATACATACACTAGGGGCAGGCGACACTATAATTTCGCTCTTGTAGCCATAAGCCAAACAATTAAATCTAGCCTACCTGGTTTATTTCGTACAACTAATGTAGATCCCACTGAATAAACTATTGTTCCCGAACACTCCCCAGTGGTGTCTATGTAGCATTGTTTGGACGTTTCTGTAAAACTCGATTTACAACACTGTTGTTCACCAATACAATGGCGTGCACAGTCTAAAAGTGAGTGTGCATGTGTAATTTTATTAGACGTTAATGTCATATTGCGTTCTATCATAAATTGTCCATAATTTACATCATTAGCAGTAGTGAAGTTCCAAGAAAGTAATATTAATTTCAAAAGCATTAACAAAGAAGATATTTTTTTCTTTGCTATAACTATTATCAAAGCCATGTTCAAATTATTTTATTCACTTTACTCGAAGCATTTCTTATGCATATGTATTCACTTTTGATTGAAAATGTCACGTAAAACTGTCTAACTCGTTATTGTCTTTTTACGTCTCACTTCTTATTAAATTGCATCGAAAAAAACAATTGATGCCGTCAATATTTAAAAAAAAATCTGAAGTACAAATTGATCTCGTTTTAAAGGATGTATCATTAACTAAGAAATGTGTAAAGAACCTGAATTTGTATTACCAAGACATGTCAATACTTCTGTAATCGTAATTAAAAGCAAATATCATGACGTTTTTACAAATCTATTATTTTCGAGTGATGAAAAGTAGGGCAAAAATATACTAGAAGAGAACAAGCTTACAGCCGCTAAAAATGAAACAATGGAATCCAATTTCATTCAAATGTCCGAAACTGTATATTTACATTGTTCATCACACTTAAAATGAAAAAAAAAACAATTCAAGGGAGCTTGAATATATACGTATTTTACCATGGGTTGGCCCTTTATACCAAATATTTTACCCAGATTTTAATAAGACAAAAAGGTAAATTCTTGAATTGATGCAGCTCTTAGGTGAAGACAAATAATGTCCGTTCCGCTAACTGAACATACAAAAATAAACAAAAAATATCTTTTAAAAGAAAACATAGAATTTAGTATTTATTTTATGTGAGCATGACAAAATTTAATTATACAAAACAAGACAATAAAAAGGTGATATATTAACGGATGCATTTACTTAATTTTAACTGCACATTTACTTGTAGGTGATTTTTGGAACAGCATAGCAATTTTACCACGGATCTGAACACAAATCGTTTTAGGCACGTCATATTAAAATTAAATTTCAAGTACTTCGTAAGAAAAGGATGGTCAAGATGAATGAGTTGATCCCGTATGGGACGCGATAGTCACCAAAATCTGGTACACCTACCATTATCAACAAAAACTAGGGGTTTTTTTGCGAAATATTAGGCATACCGCACGGAAACTAGGGATTTCCGATCGGTATACATAGTTTTTTGCAAAATACCTGATATTTTGCACGAAAGATATAACTTCCTTTTAATATCTCATTTATGCCAAAATTATGAAAATTGCATAAATCGCAACATATAACTCATTCGAAATCGTATTATGAAGTAAGATTTTTAAAACACTGAATTGGTTCTATCATTGTTAAAGACTGAGTTTAAACCGCAGACTAAAAATTTTACTTGTCATACCTTTTTGCGATAAAATTTAGGAAAATTTTTATTTCGCAAAATATAAAACTCCTTCAAAAAATATGGTGAAGGAAAATTTTCAAATCACTGAATCGTTTGGTTATTTTCAAGGACTAGGTTAAACAAACTGACAGCAAAAAATTTCTTTTCATGCCTATTTTATGCTAAATTTCATGATCTACTTTTACTTCGTAACATAAATAAACCCTTCAAAATGATCTCATGAAGTAAAATTTGCAAAAGACTGTTATTTTGTAGGAGTAAGTTTAAACCACAGGCTAAAAATCTTACTTATGCTAAAATGTATAAACTTTGCATATCGCAACATATTAAACTCCTTCGAAAGGATATTATGAAGTAAAAAAATGGTGGTGTTTAAAGAGTGAGTTAAGATAGAGAACTATATAGTTCCCTGGTTTATCCCACAGAGTACAAATATTACTTTTAATACAGTATTCATGCAAAAAGTAAAAACACTTTTCGAGCACAACATATAGATTCCTTCGAAAGAATTGATTTGTGACTTTTGAAGAGTACACGTCAAAGTACACGTCAAATTTTATGAAAAATTATATGAAAATAAAAATCTGTTGTCCAAAGATATGTAAAATCAAACTTTTTTTTTGTTTTTGTTTTTGTTTTTTTTTTCTTCTTCTTTTTTTTCTTTTTTTTCTCTCTTTCTTTTTTTTTTTTTTTGTCTAAAACGGCAAAATTCACCACTGTTGTAACTGTTGGAAATTTGACAGTTGAGCTCTAATCCTCCCATGTTCCGCGAATCTGATGTCAACTCGCGATCTGAATGAGTCAAAAGTACCAATTAATTAAATACCGAAGTTACTGAGAATTTACTTTCTGCATATGCGCATTTCGACAACTTATGTCTCTTCAGTGCAGATAAAATCTAAACGTTTGGAAGACCATAAACTCAAAGATATTTGAAAACTGAAAGAGTACAAGAAAAACGATATGATCTAAAAGTAAAGCCAAAACCAGCTACGGACAGAGCTTTGCAAGAGGGAGATACTCCTTAGTTTTCAACAAAATTTACGAAAATTTAGATATTGCAAGTTTCCAAAAATAATCGGCTTTCGGGTCAGGACCGAAGTACTAACTACTGGGCTGGTGAATCTATTTCATTGGTAACTCGGATTTCGTTTGGTCTTATGCATTTTAACAATTTTTGAAATTATGGATTTCCTTTGTTTGGGCTCTAGTGCTGCTGATGAGGAATTAATTTCCGAAATGGCCATACAGCTCATTAGAATTATTGCAGTTGGAGTTAACATATGTGTTATGGTCTCATGTTCATTTACTCCATATCCTTTCATAAAATATTGTAATATCAAAAACATATAATAATTTATAAAAAATAGACTAGAGGTTTATATAAACAGAATAATCGTATTTGATAGGTGTTATTGAATTCTGAATACCTTTTTACTATTTTGATTGAATTGACGTTTAATATCAACTCTCATTTGCTAAAACTATGATATTAACATCGTTTTCGATAATAAAAACTCGAATGTCCGATATTGATCGGAATCTGCAGTTTTCGTGCGGAATACTATGTATACCGATTTGAAACTCCTAGTTTCCGTGCGGTATACCAGGTATTTTGTACGTAAGCCATATCTTTAGTTAGAAATACAAGCCATGCCACATTTTTGTGACTACCACGTGCAATAATCCGTTTATCGGCAATATGTACATTTTTCTCTTTGATCTTACTGACTGATATTGTCAGTATCTCCGCCCTGACCTGATACAAGATATCAGACAATGACATCATAAATGTGACGTCATGACTCTTATGACGTTGCCGATAAAAACAATAATGATAGTTTTGAAGGTCTCGACAGAAAATATCAATAGTATCACATCTCGTCCAATCGGACTCGCCGCGATACGGTGATATTTTCTGTCTCGAAATTCAAAACTACCATTATTATATATATAAAGAAAAGACGACATTGTTTAGAAACAGTGAGCGTCTGTAATAAAACAGACTTTTGGTAAAACACTAAGATGGAAAATTTCACAATCAATGGCGAGAAANCTGTTATGGTATTTGAGCAATATTGTAGTTATATATCATTGAAAGATAAAAATTTTAAAATCTAGTAATTTTCGATTAAAAAGGCGAGTACTCGAGTATACTCGAGTATTGAATCCGAGTACTCGAGTGGCATCTTTCTTACATTTTGACATCCCTATTATATATATAAAGAAAAGACGACATTGTTTAGAAACAGTGAGCGTCTGTAATAAAACAGACTTTTGGTAAAACACTAAGATGGAAAATTTCACAATCAATGGCGAGAAAGCCAAATGAGAGGCTTCAGTAATATTGAATGTGTCTTTGAAACCTGGATAGTACGAGGAAACACAGTCAACGAAAGATTTTAGGTCATCTTCACTGTCGGCACCCACTCCAAAAACATCATCAATGTATCTTTTATAAAGTTTTTGGATAGGTCCTATATAATTAGAGAAATTTTCCCCCAGGACAGCTACTTCCATTTTCTTGGTACTGCTCAACGCTTTCTATTTTATGATCGACTTGCACGTTTTCATACTACGGAATTTTTTTACGTTACCAGTCATAGGGTTTGTCTCGTTATGAGTCGACTATCATTTTGATATTCCTTTTTTTTTGCCCGATTGTAGAAGCCAAGGGGTCGAAAATCTGGGCCATTGATTCTGTCTCTCTTTTGGTTTTGATTTTGTATATTTTTTTTTGTTTATGTTGTTCGTTTTTCTTGATCTAGTGATTTACACTGCGTTAGTTGTTCAGCTTCTTCGAGCTTGTAATCTTTCAGCTTCACTGCTTTTTAATGGGCAATTTTAATAAATTCAACATGCATCCAATATCTTTTTAATAATTGTTCATGCATGCTTTATATACTTCTTTTCTTTCAAATTTCTTACAAATTACAATTCAGTTACACACGAATATAATAAACTATTGCAAATATTATATCATCTGAACGTCACATCGGTCTGCGATATTCTCAAATCCCTTTATTGATTTGGTGTGTTTAAATTATAGCTCAAAATGCCTGAAAATAATGAATCTAATAAACGTGGAAAATAGTATTTAATAACTAAATACCGAAGTTGCTGTGAATTTAATTTCTGCATATGCGCATTTCGACAACTTATGTCTCTTCGGTGCAGATAAAATCTAAATGTTTGGAAGACCATTAACTCAAAGATGTTTAAAAACTGATAGAGAACAAATAACCAATATGATCTAAATGTAATATTTTACGAAAGGATATGGAGTAAATGAACATGAGACAATAACACATATGTTAACTCCAACTGCAATAATTTTAATGAGCTGTATGGCCATTTCAGAAATTTATTCCTCATCAGCAGCACTAGAACCCAAACAAAGGAAATCCATAATTTCAAAAAATGTTAAAATGCATAAAACCAAACGAAATCCGAATAATCAGTATTATCAAAAAAGCCAAAATCAGCTAAGGACAGAGCTTTGCATGAGGGGATACTCCTTAGTTTTCAACAAAATTTACAAACAATTAGATATTGTAAGGTTTCAAATAGTATCGGCTTTAGGGTCAGCACCGAAGTACTGACTATTGGGCTGGCGAAAACCCTCGGGGACTGTTCCTTTGCTTGTTTTTTACCATGCATTTGTAGAGACTTTGTCTCATGTGCATTTACTCCATATCCTTTTATTCACCATTTACGACTGGAGTTTGTCTCTCCTGCAGTGTAGAGTCCGTAAAACGATTCCCCGTGCGAGAGATGTATGCTCTCTATATTTTTCAGTTATGGTGTACTTGTGCGTGAGAGAATTTCTCATATGGATATACTATTGATACTTTCAAATTTTGGCAATTATTTTTGTAATTTTCGAAATGTAATCCAGACCACCTGTTTTAAGTGCCCACATCTCACTATTTTATAACGCCAAGTTTTCTTACATTCGACTTGATGAGTGCCCTGTGTTTGTCTATATGTTTTAGTTGTCCACTAGCTTAAGACACTAGTGCTTTTGTCGGGCAAAGGATGACAGTGATTGTAAGAGCCCTTTGCCAGTTTAATTGATGATTTGATCAATTTGATACACTTTACAAAATGTATATTTAAGATTAATTAGAATAGACTTTAAGCTCTAGATAGCTGTGCGATCATGCCATAAGCGGATAAACTTGGGATATATGTTACAAGCCTCAAATAATAAGCCCTAGAAAATGCCCGATATAAAACTTTTGACAATGCCATAATATACAATTATAGCCTATTAATGAGGTCAATGTAAAAATTTATTGACATGAGACAAGTATATTGACCGAGGACGTAGTCCAAGTGTCAGTATACCTTTCTCATGTCAATAAATTTCTCCATTGACAGAATTCAATAGGCTATAATAGTTTTATTATTTTCCAAATTTACGAATTTTTATAGAGACTTATGTTAATAAATGTCAATTTTATATGATCTGTTTGTTGATTCGATTTTTTTTTCTCTTTTTCTTTTTTTTTTTTCGTATATTTGAAATAGACCAACCAATAATATTTAAGAAATTTCGCAATTTAATAAAAGAAACTTTTAATTAATAATCTATTTTTAGTCTCAGGTCAATACGTAAAGTCAATTCATAAAGTCAATTCATCTTTTATCCCTTATATTTAATGATACTGTAAAATTGATCTATTTTTAGCAGAGGTCAATTCTTAGATTTATTGACAACTCTAAAAAATATACAAGATCATGTGACCACAATTGAAATAATCGCTGGACTCTAAAAACGTATGAAAAAAATAATCGCCTAGCTAGTTGCCTGATAAGCTTGAGTCAGGGTATAACCCCCACCCCCAATAGCTGGGGATAGGTTCGAAGCCCTCAGATAGTTGTCCGATAAATCATGTCAGTAATGTGACCGTTAATTAAGGATGGTCACTTCTCATGTTTTTGGAACTGTTTCTGACTTTCGAAATTCTTTTGTTTTAACCACCATGGTGTATTATAAAATTTTGCACACAAACACACACTTTTTTTAAAATCTTGCAGACATCTTTAATAGACATTTTGACCAAATTTGATAAAATTCTTTATATTCCTTCATTGCATTTGAAATGATGATTGCCTTAGTGCAAAAAGAATGAACTGTCATGAGACATTCATGAGAGTTTCTCACCAAAATTTCATGGAGTGGACACACTGTCTTATCAATATTTTTTGCTTAAAATGATATATGATCGATGTTCTAATAAATAAAAATAATGATTTTAAAAGATCCCCATGATAAATGACAAACGATTAATGTTCATCACATTATTGCGAATGTTTTTATTGTATTTATTGACTGATTATGTAATCTTCACTACAGCTTCCAATGATTCATAACATGGTTTGAAAAAAAACATAAATAGGAAGTCCATTATGCTCACTATAGTGCAAGCCGCAGACTTCGGTGTCTAGTTTCTGGTACGAGACACTGCGTCAATATTTATTGTTCAAATAAACTAAAATCGACAAACCTAAAGGCAGATTTTATGGGAGAATTTTTGATAATTAGTTAATGATCAATGATGAACGATGTTAAATTTTTCATGCAAATATTTGATCTTATTCTTTTATTCACAATTTTCAGCTTTCATGTTGTTTATTTTCAAAATCTATAAATACATGAATAAACAAACAAAGATTTGATATTGTTGTTCTTCATCTGTATAAATTATGTGTATCTGATGTCAAACGTTCCTGCAATATCTACACAAATTCATAAATTAAAAATAGGCCGTTCCCTTTTTCTGGAAGCCTATTGGACGCCCTTTTTCGAAGGTTGAATCTCTCTATTAATATGTTTTGAGTGGAATTTCATTTATTATATACTCACGTCACCTCATGATTATAGACAAAGGTTCAGTCAGTACTATTTCAATATTTAGAAAATGAAAAATATTTAATGGAATCGTGGTTTCTACATTTTTATAACCGAAAACACTGATAATGTCTGTTTACAGGTATTACATTAATATCACCAGTAAACATTTTACTGATATGTCGTTGTTTTATACATTAATTGGCATATCTCTTTTTTTTTTTTTTTTTTTTTTTTTTTTTTTTGCTATTTCGATCCTTTTTTGTGTGTTATTCCATTTCAAAAATGAATATAATTGCAACTCTTGTTTAAAAAATTTATTATTTATTAACTGTCCAATCCAGGATATTCCAACTCTAACTCTTTAAAAATTGTTTTGAATGGACTACTGTCTTTAACGTCAAGGATTTATCACAAATAATGCACTTGGAATTCCCTCTCCGGTGTTTCAATGCATGATTTATGAATGATTCTCCTTTAAACAAACTAATCACACAGTGATTTATTTTTAAGTAAAAACATCATAATTAATCAGGAATGTCGGTTGATGGAGGACTATTTATCAGTATTTGTACTCTTATACCTTACATTACGAGAGTAATTTATCGCTCTGTGGCGGCATGACGTTTTCAGACATGTATTGGGTGCATTTCCATAGATCAGACCCGGATGTCGCGTGTCCTTGTGCACTGTCACAGACAACGTTCTATTATTACTTCATATTTCAGGAACTAGAATGTTATAAAAATAAGTGCAAATCAGTTCTGGAGAATAAAGAACAATCGATATCACATTAATTGAACCACAAACCAGCGAATCGGCATAGCAAGTGCAATAATGCAGTTCTATTCTAAAAGAATAATTGACACTCTTAGCTCCTTGCCGAGCTCCTAGCCAAAGTGACAAAAATGAATAGCGGGGGATGGGGTATTTCTTTAGAAGAATTGAGTAAAACAATTCATTCGCCTCATGATGACTTCAAGATGAATCACAAGCTTTTTCCATTACTCGCTATCACAGAGGTCGTTATGAAAAAGGCAAAAGAAGCTACAGAAGAAAGAAAAAACAAGTTTTACAAGAGGTCGATCAGGGAACTCTGGGAGACAAGGGTTGAATCCATCTTTTGACGGTTAAGTTACAAGATGTAATATTTGTAACTTCAAGTTGCATTGGGCTTGACATTGTCCTAATAAGAAATGAAATTGATGGCTGATCCATCGAACACCTGTGTCACCTGCACTACAGAAGAGATATTTTGTCTCCGTGAAACCATTACAAGTTGATAATGTGAAGAAGATAAAATTTGTATCCCAAATATTTATTTGAAATCTAGAATTATGAAGGAGCTTCAGATTATCAAAAAAACTCTAAAATCAATAAAATAAAAATTTCATGAATAAGATGCTCAACTAGATCTGGTAAACATCTTAATCTGCAAGTTTGTTGGGAATTTGACTTAAGTTTTGAATGATTAACAAACTGATTTAAACTGACCAATGTTTGCTCAGTGCACCTTTAAAATAGGCAAAATCTAAATTTTATGTATAAGGTGCAAACAAGATCAGGTGAACAACATATCCTGCAAGTTATGTTTTGAAGAAGGTCAAGATTGACAAACCGAATGAATAAATTAGCCATTTTTGGCTCTGTGAACAAATTTAAATCTGTAAGGGACCGACCATTTAACCTGAAGGGGGGGTTATGGTTTTTTTTTCTGGACAGAAAATTTTTTCGCGCTTCGCGCGAAAAAATTTATTTATTTTTTTCACGTGTATCAACAAAATATTTTTTTTTCAAAATTAACATTATTTTTTGGGGCAGAAAGCCCCCTTCAGAAATTTTTTTTTCAACATCTTGGCAGCCAAAATATTTTTTTCACACAAAATCGGATCCAAAATATTTTTTTAGAAGAAAACCATAGCCCCCCCCCCTTCAAGTTAAATGGTCGGTCCCTAAAATCAAAATCTTAAGTATCAGGTGCCCCACTATATCAGATGAAAAATATATCCTGAAAGTTTGTTTGGAATCTGACTAACAGTTTCGAGGCGTTATTAACAATTGGAATTAACAGATGTGTTCTTTGGGGGCCCGGGGGCTCAGTGAACCTCTTTAAAATCTAAAAAAAACTAAAAATCAAACCTACAGCCGTGTAACAACCCGGTTTGTAATAATAATGCACTTTGTAATAAAAATATTATTAAATCTTTCAAATATTTTCTCTTTATACAAGGTATATAATTTAGCATTACTGAACATTAATATATGCAAAACTATTCATTTATTGTGGGTTTTGCTTATTTCATTTATCAGAGAATTTTATTGCAAACTAAGTTTGATTAAACCCACTTTGTAATAAACAGGACCATTGCAATTTTTCCGGTGGTTTCCACTGATTTGTCTTTTTGTCTCATGGATTTCGGCTCTTGACAATTCAGTTCGGTCATTTTGTTATTAACCATTGCTATGAATCTACATGAGATAGACAGCAACTTCTATTATTTGCATTTTATTGGTTTACTTCGTAGATTGGATGTTGTTGTCATTATCAGGAGAAAGGACCTGAAAGTTATTGTCGACAAATGTTTTATGCAAATCACAGGGTTTCACTGATAATGTTTGTGAGTTCAACTTTCGGGCATTCAGGGACATGACAGAAAGCTTAAATATGTCAGTTTAAAACACAATTGGATATAGTCCTTGATCAAATGGTGTTAGTGAAAGGCATAATGGCACGTTGATTGAAACACTTTATACAACCCTTCCGCATAATTTGATTAAATCTAAATTGGGTGAACTTATTAAATGGTCTTTTAAATTTTCGGGTCTTCAGTTTATTCTCCAATATCTCTTACAAAAATTATTGCTCCTGGACATGTGATGATATGATTAAGGCACTGAATCTCTTGCTAGACAACATTTATGTTCGTTTCGGCACCATTGTTTATCATCAGGTCATTGGAATCCCCATGGCTACTAATTGTGCACCTCTCATTGCAGATCTTTTTCTGTTCTGTTACGAAGGGGAATGCATAAAAAAACTACATAATGGAACTGTACCAAATAGTGATAAACTTATTTCTATTTTCAATGATAATAGCAGGTATATTGACGATATCCTCACTATTGACAATCCCCAGTTTTTAGCTTATGTTGACACCATTTACCAACAACAACTGAAACTAAATAAGGCAAACAATGATTCTAAATACTGCCCAACTTGCACGATTCGCTCGCATTTGTTCCACCCTTGATGATTTTAATGAGCGTAACCTTACTCTCACATCCAAACTTTTACAACAAGGTTACAGATTTCATAAATTATTAAATACTTTTAAGAAGTTTTACAGAAGATATGAACATTTGATATCAAGATATGACGTGGCTCGCAAACAGCTAATAACAAAGGGCATTTCTCATCCTCGGTTTTATGGAAATGTTGTTAAAAAAAGTCAAAAACTGATAAATAGTCCAGAAAAACTGTGCCGTAACTTACATTCTTTACGTAGTAGTGGATATCGACGAGATATTCTGAACAAATCCGTTAAATTGGCTTTTGATTCCAGTGACCTGACGACTTTACATATATACTGGCCTCTCACTGATACTGCCGATGTCTACTGAAATCCATGAAGACTCTTTACCAAACCCTTCGGGGAGTTTTGAGTTTGATTTTTCTTCCGTAGTGCGACAGTGTTTTACCAGCAGACTAGATTCCTTGAGCTAGCCGGCAGTTTAGCGGCGAGCACTCTTTGACCCTTCTTTCAAAATTACGTTTTGTCTTATGCTTTTTCTGTTCCAAGATAGTGGTCATTGAGTTAGTAGTCTACCTGTATTGGGTTTTATTCGCATGTTTATGATACTATAGGGAAACGGGATAGAGAAAGGGGAGGTTTGGGTACCCATAAACCGGTTTAACCCTACCACTGGCTTTTGCTAGTGTCGGTACCAAGTCCGGCTATCCCGAGTTCCTATCGTTATTTATGTTTGTCTCTTGTTTTCATTATTGTTTTTTTCTGGTGCAGTTTGCTTGTAGATTGTGGCTTGTGATTGTAGTTCCTGGTCATTGTAGGTGTTTGCTGTTTTCCTGTTTTTGTAACTGAAAAATTAGAGAACAGTTAATGCTAAGAACTCTCTATTGAATTGATTTAGTCAATTCAAATTGTTTTTGGGTGATCCCAATCGTCCATCAGTCATTGTTGATACGCCCCCTGCCCTAGAAGGAGAAACTATCAGAAGTGCTATGAATAATCATTTCATTGGTTCGCATGAGACACTTAAGGCATTTATGGGACCCTCTTGGAAAGTCAGACGTACTTTGTGTTTTGTTCCAACATTGTTGTGATTTTTATAACTTATAAAAGGTAAGCTAGCTGTAAAACTAACATCTGTGCATCAACCTTTCGTTGCTCAGATGGAGTTAAAGCCTCCAATGTCAACCATATTTTGAGAGACTATATATGACGGTGACTCAGACACGTCAGGAAGGTGGGTATGATAGAGGAAGTAAGTACTTTGAAAGTCATCAGTCCAATAAAGATGATCAACTGTACCAACAGCCAAATGACTAGTACCAGATGGCAGAAGAACCCATTTGGGTACATTTTGTTAACGAAGTCTCTGATATTAGAGAAGATCCTCTTGCTACAGTGAGCATGATAATAAACATAAGCTAAACAGGCTCCTTTTTGAGTTGGGCTTGTAAACTACCACGGACAAAAAAAATGGTTCAACAAAGAGTATTAAAAGCTAGTTTCTTTTGATTTAGGAATTGTTAAAGATCGCGGTTCCATCAGCTTGAGCAATGAAAAGTCAGAGGAAGTTTATATTAGCATTATTGACTTTAAAGAGGCACAGCAGGCAGAGCTGGGATGTTTAGAAATGTTGGATGTTTGGAAATCTCACAATGTATA